>PVKB01006347.1:0-65481 GCA_004027205.1 Ctenodactylus gundi | reverse complement strand
CAGACTAGGTGTGACTGTTCTCTGCATCTTGGTACTTCTCATCATCCGCCACACCCCTTTTCCTCCTCTACAGCATACTGAGCTGCAATCCTGGCTGCACGAAGGCCTGAGGTTTTCCTTAGGGAACAAAGCAGGGGGAGCCATAGCTTGCTGCCCTTAGAAGCTAGAGACTGATGGGAACCAGCACAGCTTCTACTGACATTGGGGCCTTAAGAAAGCACTTACACTCTACAGTCTCGATTCCTTTATGTGTGCCTGATGGCTGGGAACTCTACCAGGATTATATGAATGTTGCACTGATATACATGATAAGACACAATTAATGTGGATGCGAGCACAGGTCCGGGGAGAGAAATACAGCGCTGAAATCAGTGCGAGCTAGTCTGCAAGTCAGTTGCAGCAACAGAAAAGTGTCAGGAAAAGGGGTAATGAGAAAGGGTCACACAAGAATAAGGAAGATCAAGGACATCACCTCAAAGCGGGATAAGAAGTCCTTCAGGTTAGGGAAGGCGTCCAGGCACTTGGGGTCGAGCATACGGTGCTGGTCAAGGACATCGTAAGTGAGGAAATCCACAAAGGTGATCTGCAGAGGGCCAACAGTGAGCGGGCTGGAGGCTCATAACCAGGAAAGATTAACAGCTTCTCCTTCCTTCTCCATCTCCCTCTCTTTTACCTTGTCCCCCGCAAACCATGGCCGCTTCCCCAGGAACTGAGAGAAAAGCTTCATCTTCTCAGGAAGACCCTCCAAGAACTCCGGCTTCTTTTTCTCCTGTGGCAGAAATCAGCTGTCAACCCTCAGACACAAGCCTCCCCACTGACCAGCCTGGCTTTCTAGCACTGTGCATAGCCCCAGCTGCCCAAGAATGAGCCACCATCTTCCCTGAAACTGGGTCTGGAAATCAGTGTCACGGCCTTCATGTAATGCATCATTATTAGACTCCCACTTAGGTGCAGACTCCATCTGTCAGAAGCGATGAGAAGTCAGACAGTAACGCAACTATCCCTGAATTTGCCACCTCTGATGTGTAGGCCAGGTTCTGTGGGTCAGACCCAGGAGTGCCAGAGCACCTAGTAGGCTTAGGCACATATGTCAACAGAGCCAAGGAAGCAAATAACAGAAAACCCAAAGACACAAGACACAAAGTCATACCAGCAAGAAAGTACAAGAACAGAATAAATATTTGAGTAGTGCAAGTAAGGCTGAAAATTATTTGAAACTGAAATTTAGGAGGGAAGCCAGGCCTGTAAACTGTGCAGGAAGTGAAGAAGGTTCCATAGACAAAAAAGAAAAAGAAAAAGAGGCATGTAAGGAACAATGGTCCTCTGGCCAACCCTGAGTTATCTATTAGAAAAAGGCTCTGGTCACTTTGGTGTCCAGGACACAGTACTGGGAATCTCTGCACTCCAGAAGCAGGCTGATACTGTATAATTCTGTGATAGACAACTGATGGAAGAGATCAAAGGACAGAAATCAAAGGAACTTTTAAGCTGACACTAATGTCAAGGAAAAAACACCCACTCTGGAGAATCTAGTCTCCATCATAAGACTGACAGGGATTCATAGACAGTGTTTACTGAACCAAGAAATAGAGTTATGAGGGTCAGTGAATTGGCAGAATTGGAAATCTTCAAGAATCCATTAAGGAGGACTGTCACACAAGGTCAATGTAGAAGCACACAGAAGAGTTTAACTTCCAGTCCAAACCCTGCCCAGTCCAGTTCAGCAGGGAAACTCACAAAATCAGGGCTGTAGCAAAGCATAATTAACTGCATGCGGGTGTCCATAGCCTGGTTCTCCAACATGTCCACACGAATCTTCTCCTCTTCTGTTTCCCCACCTGCAGCCCACACAACAGATTTTCTCTAAGTATCTCACACCAACCAAGTCAGGAGGATGGCCACAGCCCCCTGCCCACCAGCAGCTGGCCCCACTCACACATGTTGTGCTTGCGAGCAATGTAACGCATGATGGCGTTGCTCTGGGTGAGCTTGTGAGCACCGTCAATTAAGTAGGGCAGCTGTGTGGACAACCGGGGAAGGTCACTTAGGATACTAGGTCCCAAGCATCCCCTCCTGAGTCAGGCAGGTGTGGGACCTGGCATCTAACGTACGTGGCCATGGCTAGCCTACACAAATATACTGTAGGATGAGCAAACAAGTTGGGGGACAGACCATTAGAGAAAGATACAAGGTAGACAGCTAGGAATAAGAGTAATCGATCAGGAGCAGCAGTCCTACAACCTTTCACGAAGGACTCGAGATCCCCAACCACCCCATCCCGGCACCTACATTAGGGAAGTCCAGGCCCAACTTGAATTTTTCATTCAGCCACTGGCTTCTGTCAAAGTCAGGAGCTGTGGTGGAGAAGATGTAGTGAGCACAAATCTTGCAAGAGTACAACTTTCCTTGCCAGACTCCAGCCTCTAGTAGGGGTCTGAAAAGGGTAAGGTCCTGCAGAGCCACAGTTGCCAAGGTGAGCAACAGGCGGCCAGGGAGGGCGTGGGTTGCCGGGATTCGGACTGGGCAGGGGGCCAAGCAGGGGGTGACATTACCGTCGCCCATGGTGTAGTGCTTCTCCTCATATCTGGAGTCTGTGTACTCCAGGAGCAGGCGGATGGGGTGAGTTAGCTGGAGAGAGAGCCAGTAAGAGATGAGAAACGGGACCTTCACTGCCTGGCGTCGTTTGGTACATTTCCTACATTCCACCAGTGCCCAATTCACACGCACACGCATGGGACGGGGATATAAACACGTACATGCTTAAAGGGACAAGCAGAGGACTACGGGAAGTCCTTCCTACAATCTGCCCCAGCCGCTCTGCACCGCCACCGCCCTGGGTCCCCCACACCACCAGTAAGACGGATCCTTCACTTACCCCGCGGAGGTTCCAGTAACCCAGTATCATCGGCATGGCGTTCCCTCGCGCAGACGGAGCCCACGGCGTCTGCAGGGCTCAGCTGCTTTTATGCGGGCGCGCGGGGTGGGCAGGGTCGGGCCCGGCGCTAGTCCCGCCCGGTTCCGCTAGCCTTACGCCCCGCCCTGTCCCGGAGCGCCTCCGAGGACAGCTAGGTGGGCGGTGCCGGCCCCGAGAGAGGGTCGGCCGAGGGAGCCGGCACAGATCGTGCGGAGCAGAGATCCCAGCTCCGGGAGGGAGCCGAAAAGCAGAGCTGGGGCCCTTGTGCCCAGCCCTAACCTCGGCTCCAGGCCTCTGCCGCGTCCGTGGGGAGATGGGGTGCGCCTTCGTTAGCGTGTGCCTCCCTGGGTCAGCGCCCACTAGAGTCGGAGAACGTACCCGCCCAACGAACAGCCGGGGCACAGCGAAGCGAGGTTTACTGAAAGGTGCGGACAAGGGGAATAAGCCCCCGCCACATCGCGAGAAGTTCCTAAAGGGGGACACCTGGACTCCGAGACAGGATTTTACTGAGCAGCCTGGTTGCCAAGGCCGTGCGCTCGGAATGGCCCTGCCGTGATTAGTTCTAAGGAGCAGTCAGCTGCGGATTGTTTTAGGGAGTGCTGGGTACAGCTAGATATTGTCTAGTTTCTTTTAGCTCCCTTTAGGGTTCCTGTCCCTAACTGCCTAGTACCCGCTACTTCCTGTCTCTCTTCGGAACATACCAGGTGGTGAAAGTGCAAAACTCCCTCCTTCCCACGCTCACGTTATTCAGCCAAGTTCCTCTGGACTCTGAGAAACTTATGCCCCCAGGGACAGGCCAAAAAAAAAAAAAAAATGTATCCACTGCTAGGCACCCTGCACTGAGAGAAAAGAGCTCCTTTATCATAAAAAATGAAGACTTGCATGTGTAGAAACAGTATGGGTGAAATCCATAATCAGGCATGACTTCTAGAAAAAGATTATGTTGCTTTGAGTACTTTGGGCTCATACAGGGCATCTGGGAAGAGTCAGAGAGAGAAAGGTGGAGTGGAAAGGGGAGGACAGGGCCAAGAAGGGCAATGTAAATACAGTGAACAGCTAAAATAGAAGTGCTTTCTACACATTTTGCGAATTTTCTCGAAGCCTGATATTATATTAAAAGAAAAAGTTGAAAAGCAAAAACATTTACCAGTGTTTTAAGATATGCATACATACTTTACTACTTGAAATTAAAATTTCATTAAAAAACCTAATCTTGCTTGCATGAGTAGCATTCTGAACTATTATTCTTTTGTTTTACTATTAAAAATTGAAATACACTGATCTGAAACAGAAGGCAGTTTCACCCCTCAGAGGACATTTGACAATGGTCAGAACTTTTAGAATTCTCATACTGGTGTTAGGTCTTCCATTAGAGACCGGACAAGGGAAGAAAAAACTACTAACAGGCCTAGTGGACACGCCCGTAACACTCAGGACTGCTAAAATAACTGGTTCCCCCTTTTGCTACGTGACTCAGGCCCATGTAGCACGGCTACATGATTCAGGCCACACAACACCTGCAGCCTCTGAGATAACCACCCCCCACCACAAAGCAGAAACTTTTCAAGGCTACTTACACTGCAGCTCTTCAAGGCCAGTGCCCTTCGAGAGTAAAAAAGACTCCCTTGCCCAAGACCCTGTGCTGTGCTCTCTAGCACAGTCCAGCAGCTTGTGCTTAATAAACTTGCTTGGACTGAGACTGTCTTCCATGAATCATTATACTCTGAACTTGAGATCTGACAACTGAGAAGTGGTATTATCTATACTAGATAGTATTTACATCTGCTGCTAAGTAGCTGCGATGAAACCCCTTCCCAACGATTTCTGTGGCCCAAATTGACAGTCATGCCCAGATTAGGAACCCTAGTCTATGACTCACAAAGGCATCAAAAGCTACAATTGAGGAAACATTGCCCTAGAAATACCTACTAGCGGGAGAAAGTCCAGAGCAGCCACCGAGTCTCCCTAACACTAGCATCAAGAAAGCTGCCAAGTTCAGGCAGCCCGAGCCCAGCCCAACAAGATACTTCTTCAAGAACCGCTGAGATAGAACCAGGCCGCATGAACAGAACTGCTTTTTGAAAGCAAACATCAATACTAACAAGGGTGTGCAGAAAACCCCAAGTCACTTCTAAGTTAAAATGATCAGAGTAGGTCAGAGACATCAGTGGTGGAAGTCATCATAACATCAGCTCCTTTATCACTGTTCAACCTTCCTCGGGCACATGGAATCAAAAATGTCCAGGCAAACATGATTTTGTTTTGGAGGTACTTAAAATACTGATGATGAACAGGGAGATTTACTAGGAGAAAAGATATCTTGCCTGCAAGATACCTTCCCTCCATTCTTCATGGAGCTGTATTTTAAGGTGTCTCTGCCATGGGCTGGGGGTGTAGCTCAGTGGTTAAAGCACTTGCTTAGCATGCTCAGGAGTTTGATTCCCCAGCACCACATAAAAATTAGTCTAGTGTAACCCCAGCACTAAGAGCCTGAAGGAGGATTGCCATGAGCTTGAGACCATCCTAGGCTACAGAGTTCAGAACAAACCTCAAAATAAATAAATAAATAAATAAATAAATAAAAAGTATCTCTGCCAGTTCATCCCAATGCCTCCATTTAAAATGACTCCAATTTAAAAAGATGTGCTATAGTGTTCTGCGTGTGGTTATTCACTGATGTGACCAATATGTATATTTGCACTAGTCAGTTTTCTCCAAGAAGCAGAATCTATAGAAGATATAGATAGATTTTTACATGTGTGTATTATTTACTGTGGAAATCGGCTCACTGGAACAGGGAGGTGGAGGAATACCATGATCTGCTTTCTACAAACAAGAGAAGTCAGCTAGCCTTTGCTATATAAAAACCAAGTCTGCAGGCTTCAGAACACTTGTGGAATAGAGGATGAGGGATGCTGGGGTGAGTCTGATGTCAAGCAAAGGCCAGATAGCAAGACTGCTGTGTAGATAATAGACTAGTCATAAAAAGAGAAAACTCATCCTTCTTCTGGTTTCCAGTGGCATCCTGTCTATTGGATGATGTCCAAACCCAAAGTTGTTTCTTCTTTACTCAGTCAATTCATTAAAATGTTCGCCTCCTCCGGAAACAGCATCAGAGACATGCCCAGAAAAGAAAAATGAGACGACTAACCAGTTGTGCAGGGCAGCCCTCGCATAGCCAGGCACATAAAATAAACATCCTGCTAGGTGACAGAAATCTAGAAGACAGCTACAATCTAGAAAACAGGAGAAATAATTACATTATCTCCACCACAAAGGAAGGTTTTTTGACTGCCACAGGCTTATCTTTGAAAGATTCTCTAGGAAGTGGCTAGGTCACAGGCCAAGAATGATTAAACAGAGAGCTTATCATACAGAGACTCATAAAAAGGGGGACTCACTGACAGTGATTCATCCGGTGGGAACAGGCACAGCTGAAACAACTAACAAGGGCAAAGGTAGATATTTAACTTGTAGTTTCCCAGGGTAGAGGCTTAAACCAAGAAAGATGGCTCCATGCCAGGTGTGCACCAAACTAAGGGAAGGTGCCCGAAGGCATCTGAGAAACTGAGTAGAGACAGGTTGCCGGAGAACTGACAGATGTGATGCAGACACCCATGTGGAGGGCAAACAGGTCCCTCGCTCTCATGGTGGGGGACTCCCAACACCCTGGGTCCCCTGCTCACTGCTTCATGCAACCCTGCCTTACCATGGAATCTCAATAATGCTTCAGGAGAAAAGAGGTCCTCTATTCTCCGGTACTACCTACTCCGAGGGTGTCATAAATGGGACAAAGAAAGCTAAAACCACTTCCCATCCCACAGGATCCCTATCAGCCCAGCCACCTCCTGGGTCAGAGGTCAATCCCTTGAAAGTAACAGTGTCCATTGACAATTTTGGTAAAAGATAGTGAATAAGACAGGACGCAGAGCAAGTGTGGCTTTGGCTTTTCTCAGATCAGACAGAGGACAGGGACTTCACTGAGGAACAGAGCTGCATACTAGCTAACACGGTCTTTTGTTCAGTTCTGGGGTGTGTGCGGGGCTGTACTACAAAGGGAGGGGTCAGCCCAGTCGCACTTCTCAAAGCAGCCAGTGGTTCAGATCGGCCGGAGGTCAGGTTGGCCTTCGCGCAGAGCAATGCTGGGGAGTTGACTCTGGGTGAAGGCTGAGACTTTCAATGATGTGGATGAGAAATACCTTATTTGGAAAAACCGCTATTGAGGCCTTAGGTATGAGAAGGAGAAGACAAGCAAAAAGTATACGAACTTCATTCCAGAGTTTCAGAGAATATGACTGCCCCCCAGATCCCTGGGCAGCAGACAGAGTCCTGGCCCCTTACAGCCACCCTTTCAGGGATCTGCTTGGCGCCCCACACAGCAAATGTCAGAAACGCAAGTCTTGGAGGGAATGGTTGGACTTCAGATAGGCACAGATCATCAGTCTGCCGAGACCAGAGGCAGAAGGGCTAGGTGTGCACCTCCTGTGAGGTTGGGGCAGCCCTACCCGCGGTACACATCAGGACCCTGATAATGACTTTCCACGTGAGGTCAAGTGCCGGAGCACAGTGCAGTCTATGTAGGTCTCAGCTCCGGTAAGGAAACGGTTCAATTTCTTTTAGCTAGTATTGTATCTTAATAGTTCATAAAGGAAATCACTTAGGAGAGTGTACACTATCCTTTATGCCCACAAGAGATTATAATATAGGATAAGAAAATTCATGCAGAAACCCCAGAACATTACATCTGTGTTTAGCTGTTATCAGGAGGAACCTAATGTGTACAAGAGATAAAGTGACTTCTTCATGCTTCCGCAGAAAGTGGGACAGGGTTGGCTACAGACTGGCTCTGTCTCTCCAACCCCATGTTGTCCCTGCTGTGATGCCCTCCTCCATCCCCACAGGAGGCCTGGTCACTCTCTCTGCACATTCTCCTTTTAGTATTTGTACAGAGGAGAGATCTAACACAACTAAGAGTCCTGAATATGCCAGTGGAGATTAGGAGGGAGCCCAATCTCACCCAGTGACTCAGCAAATCCTGGTGAAAGGCAATGCAGGGAAAGAAAGGGAATCACTAAGAAAGGCTAAGCAGCGTTTTAGTTAATCCCTGAATGTGTATAGTCTAAATTTCATTTACTGGTGTCTGAGTCCAACATCTCTGTCTACTGACCTTTTTAATCCACAGCCTTGTAATAGGGACTGGGGCATATGACACTCCCTTGAACCCATACTAAGGTAATGAGTGCACAAATAATTTCAAAGGTTTAAAGAGATCAACTGCTGCCTGTACGGAACAAGGGCCAGCTGGCTTCAGGCTGCTGCTCTCAGCCCTGTCACTCCCTTCTCTTCAATAGTCATGCCAGCTCTTGCACAATCCCCAAGGCCACTCTGCCTGGACCAGTACCAGAGCGGATAAGAACTAGCTGAGAAAGCACATCCCTTGACAGGGAGTGGGGAAGGAAGCCAGATTCCAGGCTGAAAAAAAGAAAAAAAATGCTACATTAAAGTCTCAAATTCCCAGATAATTACTAAAGTAGATTTTGGTGGAATCAACCAAGTAGACTCTGATGACCCATGATCAGCTGTGCTCTGGTTCGGGTCTGGACTGTCCCCCAAAAGCCTCATGTATTTGGATGCAGTGGGGTCACTGTGGTACTGGGCATTACTGAGAGGCAACGCCTGGCTGCTAGAGGCAGATGGCTTGGGGTGTGACCTGCAGGGATTACGTCCGCTTGTTGAGATTGGGAGGTCCCCCGCAGCAGAGCTTTCCGGTGTGTGTTATCCAGTTGTGGGCCAGGAAATGAGCGAGGAACACCCACCCAGGGCAGCCCACCTTCCGGCTTGAAGTACTTAAGGGAAGGAAGAAGAAACATTGTTACAGCTTCGTCCTGGAGACACTCTAGTCCCGCCTCAGCCCCAGACCTCAGGTTGCTCTTGCTTCCCCCGGGGTCTGTCTGCAATTCCGTGAGCAGCTCTCCAGCCTGTGCCATGTGCTTCCAGCTTTCCCGGCTGCCCGTGAAGGAACTGTGAGAGACAATTGAAACTGTGAGCTAAATAAATCTTTCCTTCCTTAGGTGGTGGGTGCCAGGTATTCTGTCACAGCGACAAATGAGTAAGACAAACTGCAAGGTGAGGTCCGGATTATGAGGTCCGGGCTGTGCTTCCCGGCATACAGGCAGTCCGTCCGTAATCGGTCAGATACGGGTTCTGCTCAATTCAGACAGAAGGCACAGCGGGGAAGTGTAGCTCCCTCGTGTTAGTTTAAGCCTCAGTACCAGCAGCTCTCAGCTCCGAAGAGGAGAAGCCCTCGCGACTGCTCTCTTAGGGGCCAGAGCCAGCCACACAGGCTCCGTGGAGCCCTTCAGCTGCCCGAGCTAGCGCTCCGGCAGCCCTCCTTTGGGCCCCTTTGCTGCTGTGTTTTCCGGCTGCTAACTGTCCTCAATTTTACCAGCCTTCTTAGTGCAGGCAGCTTTCAGTGTTATCAGTTCTTTGTATAACCAGTTCAGTCTCCTCTGCTCCAGATAGAAATCACAAGTAAGTAAAATAAAACCATCTGGAAAATGCTTTACAGAGAATTATGTTACAACATAAGGGGAAGCAGTACACAGTGCAATCTGATGGGCTGGGAGAAGTCTGTTTACTGAGACAAACAAAGGCATACCCATGTAAGCACAGGGTTCTGCTGACTAACCACAGACTTTCTTCTTAGTCAGGGTTTAGGGAGTTCTTCCTGCAGACCCGAGCGGGGATATCTGGCTGAGAAGGAGCAGAGTCGAGTCGTCTTGAGAGATTGGGAGGCAGAGTCATCTGGGACAGACTTGTGGCTGAAGCTTGCTGCTGTAAATCAGAAGCCTCCTGGATCAACTGTGGAGGGTCTGGTGTAGCTACAGCTAGCCAGGCCGTGTTTGGAGAGGCTCAGGTATCAAAGATGGGAGAAAGAAAAAACTTTGAAAGTACTTTTTGGCCCCTCCCTTCTGTCTCACCACGTGCACCTCACCATCTGGTAGGCCCTCCATTATCTGCTACATTTAATCCTGTCTTAGGAGATATCTTCTTTATAAGTCCCCCTGACATTGCACCTCAAACAGAAAATGAAATCAGTGAAAATAAGTGTATGACCCACTGTCATGTTACCAGGGACAGTGAATGTATTAGGCATGTTTCCGTTGCTGTGACAAAATACCAGAGAAAATTAACTTAAGGGAAGAAAGATTTATTTTAACCCACATTTCAGAGGTTTCTGTCCATGGTCACTTGGCCCAATTGCTTGGAGCCTGTGATGAGGCAGGACATCATAGTAAGGAATGCATGCTAGTGCAAAACCGGTCACCTCATGGTAGCCAGGATGCAGAGACACGGAGAGAGAAAGCATCCAGAGATAAAGTATATCCTTCAAGAGCAAGCCTCCTATGACCTACCCCCTCCAGCTAGTCCTCACTTCTAGCTCCATGAATAAATAACCTCCCAAAAGTCCCACCCCTGAACACTGCTGCATTGGGTGCCAAGCCTTCCACACATGCCCTCCACTGGCACAACAGGACCGAGGGAACGTTAGACATGGAAGTGCAGTGGACACTAGAGGATCACAGACCAAAGCAGCAGACAACCGTTCTCTAGTGTAGACAACAATTTCCAAAGAGCTTGTCCATTTTCCCATTCTCAAAGAGCAAGAGACTCTCAAGGTGGGGAGTAAACAACACTGTCTCAGGGCTTCCTCTGGACTGTAGCCCCATCAGATCACCTGTTTTGCTTAGCTAAGCTTGAATAACATAGCTCATATTACTTCTACGTGAGTCTTTAAAGCGCATGTTTTTTTCTTTCCAAAATTTAACTACATAGTCTGAGGCATAGCTCAGTAGTTAAGAGTACTTACCTAGCAAGCGTAAGGCTCTGAGTTCAATTCCCCAGCACCACATAAACCAGGCATGTTGGTACACACCTGTAATCTCAGCACTCGGAAGTCTGAGGCAGGAGAACTGCCATGTGTGAAAGAACAGTCTGATCTACATAATGAGTTCAGGACTAGCCTGGACTGTGGAGCAAGACCTTGTCTCAAAAAATTTTTTGACTCCAATAACAATAAAACCGTTTTCACTTTCAGCTGCCTTAATTTACCACTTCTCCCTTATATAAGCATAGTTATTTTTAATATTTTCATATACACCTTTAAATTTTCAAATCTAACACAGTATTTTAGCTCTAATACAGCTTGCCCTTTTGATTTGAGCTTCTAAATTAGAGATAAGCAAAATATAGCCAACTCCTGTCCCTTGCTTATTATTATCAGGCTTATTGTGATAAAGCAACATAAAATGTATTATTATTTGAATAGTTCAGTATTGCTCTTGCATTCAGAATGTTAGCAACCATTACCACCACCCATCCCATAACTCTTTTTGCCTTGCAAAACTAGACATTTCATCTATTAAACAAGAATTCCTCACTTTCCTTCTTCCCCATCCCTGGAAACCACCATTCTATTTTGTGTCTCAGTGACCGTAACTACCCGAGGTCCCTCACCTAGGTGGAATCATAAAGTTCTTGAATGCTTGTAATTCATAGTTTCACTTAACATTATGCACTTAAGGTTCATCCATGTTTTATAACATATCAGCATTTCCTTTTTAAGGATGAATAATATTCCTTTGAATTTATTTTGCTCATTTGTCAATGAGCACTGGGTTGTATCCCTATTTTCCTGTTGTAAATAATGCTGCTAATAACAAATACACAAATATACCTTGAAGATCTTGCTTTCTTTAGCATATATGTCCAGAAATTGAATTGGTGTGTCATATAGTAATTCTACTTTTCTTTTTTGAGGAACTGCCATACTGATTTCCATTCTGCTTGGAGTACTGGTACCTCTCAGCTCCCCCAGTTACAGCTCTCAGTGTAACCCTGTGCCCTAGGTATCAACAGCTCCCTGAGGCTCTCAACCACCCGACTCTTCCTTAGCATCCGGGAAGTGGAGCCCCGCTTGGAGCACCAGGGACCTCTTGTGCAGGTGGCTGTTGGCCACAGTTCTCTGCAGGTCTTTCATTCTGCTGATCTCAAGCTGTTTACTACATTAAGCCAATAACCTAAGCTTAGTATTACTAGTTCTTCCATTAGAGCAATCAGCTCGGTCCACTTTACTGCCAGTAAAAATCGTAAGTAGACAATAAAACCATTCAACGAAGGCTTTCCGGCCTATGCTGCAGCACAGAGATGCAGCACACTAGAGGGAGCCCTCCTGGACTGACCCAAGGACAGTGAGAGGAGGCAGCTGCTTATATGGAGAAGGGGCCCACACATGCCAGTCTCCTGCATCTTGCTGACGTGTCTGAGAACCTCAGAAGTGGTAAGAAGAAGGGGCAGAATTATCTAACGAGGCTGTGGGGTAGAGTCATCTGGCATGGTCATGGGTTGTAAGCAATTTCCACAGGTGAAGTAAAGTTTCCAGGTATCAGACGTAGCTGTGGCCAGAGCAGAGTTTTCCAGAGTGGTGCTGAAGTGTCTAGCCAAACTGCAAGAGAAGCAGCTGCTTGACTAACAGTTCTCACAGTTTCTGAGAACACCTCAGAGCTCGCGTCGTGACTACTGCCTCCTCCCAAGTTCTAAGAATTGTAGCAGTGCTGTTCATGGCCTAAAATGGTTTGGGATAACAGAAATAACTGATGAAGCTAATCTAACCCCAATCTCTTCCCTGTCCGGCCCCATCCTGTTGTGTGTGTCACGAAGGCAGCAGGGCAGAGGCTCTGTAGCCATTAGCCAGGGCATGGTCCTGTCAGGACTCCCTGAGCAAGCATTGGTTTATAAAGCGATTGTTGAGGTAAACTCAGAGACTGCAAGAAAAGCCAGTTCTTAGCCTCAAGGCTCACCCATCAGGCAGCCTAACAGCTAGGCAAGGGAGAGGGTCATGACAAATGACCATCAGAAAGTGAGATCATGCTCTCTTCTGTTGTCAAAGGGAAAGGGGATATAGTATTTCTTGGGAAGTGTTGGGTCTCACTGTTCTGTCTTAAGAATTCATTTGAACAGGAGTGAGAGGCCATCTCCTTGTGATTTTTTTTGAAGTACTAGGGATGAACCAAGGGGCACTCAACCACTGAGCTACTTGTCCAGATTTTTTTTTTTTTGAGACATGTATTTAAGTTGCTCTGATAGGACTCAACTTTGTGTATCCTCCTGCCTCCACCTCCCTCAGTACTACGATCGTAGGCATAGGTCTCTGCACCTAGCTTCCTTGAAATTTTGATTCATACACCTCTGAGCACTGGTAATGTCAAGCAGTTGTTCATGTGCTTATTGGCCGTTTGTGCATCCTCTCTAGAGAAAAATTTGCTCCTGTCCTTTGTCCATGTTTGAAGTGTTGCTTGGTTCTGATCGCTGTAGTCACCTATGGTCACAAGGACCTTGCCTGCACTGTTATTTCATAGCAGAACCAAACAAGGACATAAATGGAGACCAAAGACTCACATGCAGCCTGAGAGGTAAAAACTCAACTGCTGCAAACACATCCCATTGACACAGATGCAAGCAATTATCCACCTCCTGAAACCTGCCTTAGCCTAGTAGCCAAAACTGAGCAATGAGCTGCCTACCACTGAATGCAGACAATGACCAGTCAGGATTGGACACCTTTTGCAAGTTTGAGTCCCGTATTTGCATAAAAAAGTGGATGGAAACATTTGGTGGGACCTTGTCCAATATTAGTTACCACTTTTTCTTCATTTGGGGAGTTGCTAGCCTCGCTTGTTTTTGGTCAAATATAGGGTTTTCTGTTTGCTCTAGCAGAAATCTCAATAAAAGCATTGCTTGTGCAGTGTTTCTCTGAGTCTGGTCTTGTTTCTACCATTTCCTGATGCTTAAGGCTAGCTTTGGGCTAGCACACAACAGGTGAAGGCTAGCTGGCCTTAACCTGTAGCATTCCGCCCTCCCTTACTCATGCACCACAATCGCACCTGCTCTTACACAACCACTATGGCCACTCAGGAGGGATTAGAACCAAAACTAATAGAACTAGCCAAGAAGTGTACACCACTTAAAGAGAAGTCGAAAAGGGAAAGTAATCATTGCACAAATGCCTCAAATTTCCAAATATTTAGTAAAGATTGTGTTAATGTCAAACAGCTGGACGCTGGATGACCCACGATTAGCTCTGAGATGAAGGGCAGGCTATGCTCCCCAGAACCCAGGTGGTGGTGCACAGATCTCACCCTCGGGTATGGCTGCCATTTTCTGCTATGCTGAGTCCCAGAAGTGGGTGAGGGGACAGCAGGGAATATCTGAAAGTGTCCCCACTTCCATTTAATACATCATCATTTATTGGACTCCTCCTTGGTACCAGACACCATCTTGATAGGCAGGAGTTTAGAGAAGAAAACCTCTATATTAGAATTATCTGGCAAACCCTTCCCTCCCAGAGGTTTTCAGTTGGGGTTGTTTTTCACTTCCCCTAGACCAAGTAGTAAATACGTTTCACTTTCTTAAAGTGAGCAAAATAGCTACAGTCCCTCAATCTTGAGGAAGTCCTGGCTTTTTCCAGTAACAAGCATGTGAAGGAACCAATCCTTGAGAGCTACCTCACAGACCCAAATAATCGCTGGGAGCTATCTCATTGCTCTAGCCACCCCCCTTTTGTTCTAAGTCTATATAGGGAAACTTCAGACCCACACTAGCCACTGGCATCCCTCCTTGCCTGCTGCCTAGAGGTTTTCTGTGTTTCTTTTTATTTCTCTTTCTCTAAGGAAAACTGGGATCTTTGCTGGCTTCTCTGCAGGGAGGCTGTCTTTGTTCCTTTTTCTCTTTCTCTAAGAGAAAACTTTTTAGGTTTCTTCCTGGCTTCTAGGCCAGGGGCTTTTTTCTTCTTTCTGTAAGGAACACATGCTCCGGTTTCCGGTTGTCTTCTTGGCCAAGAGCTCTTTCTTTTCTCTTTTGTTTGGTTCCATAAACCATGGCTTGCATTATTTTTGGTCCCCATCTGCTTTATTCTTAATTGTAGGAGAGTCTGTGGACCTAAGAACTTAGTGGGGTGAGGTGATATAGTTCAACCATCTGATAGAGGTGGTTGGAAATCAGAAAACATTACAACACTGTTCTGTAATCTGTCACCACTGATGTCCAAACTACTTTTTGTGAGTCAAACCTAGAAATTCTGTAGAAACCTGGTAGGCTCCGACTCCAGATGTTACACAGAATCCAGAAGTAAACAATTAATAGCATTCAAGAAAAGAGTCTAATAATCTACCAGTTGAGAAGGCAGAAAAAGACCTGGACTTTTGCAGTTTCCTGAAAGATGAAAAAATACGATGGGGAAGATGAGTCACAGCAGTGAAAAAGTAACTAAGATACTGAGATACAGTCCTTATTTTCCTGCCTCACCATGGAAGCTTTGGTAATGCTTCAAGAGTAAATGAGATTCCAGGCTCAGAAAGAGGTCTTTTATTTTCTATGGGGTCTCCCAGGGGGCTCCCTATTCTCAGGGTGTCAGAAATGAGACCATAAAGACCCCTTCTTACCTTAACAAAATCCCTGTGAACCTAACTACCACCAGGGACAGAGATCAGTCCCTTGGAAGTAGCAGAAAAAGCTGGTGAGTGCAGAAAGCCAGACACAGTAAGACAAAACCAGAGCAGATATGGTTCACTCTTTATTGGTACCACATAAGGATGAGGCAGGGACCTCACTGGGAGCCAAGCTAAGTACCAGGCAATACTGTTCTTCTGGGAAGTGCTGGAGAACATAGGGCTGAGCTCCAAGGGGAAGGTCCAGCTCTGTTACTCAAAGCAGAAACATAGCCACAGCCTGGCAGATGATCAGGGTAGGCGGCAGGAAGAAAATGGGCTCCTCATTCCCACCTCCTGCCCTTTCACAGCCCTACTTGTTGCCCCACGTGGCCACCTTTGTGTACAGAGGTTTGGGGAGAAAGCGGCTGGAATTCATGTAGGCAGAGATCTTCTTCAGACCCTGGGAGTGGGAAAAACAAAGCAGTCACTCAGAATCTGCTGATGCACAGTAAGGGTAAGCAATTTCCTCATGATCACCCAGCTAGCAAGTAGGATAGAACTGGACTCAGCCTGGCTCTTTCTCTCTGATTTTGTGTCTTCTGTGTCACCCTTTCCTGCGCTCTCCACAGGAGGCCCGGATGTCCACTCCCTGCACAAATACTCTTTTTCACAGGCAGGCTCTCTCTTGCCTGGACTTGCATACAGAGGAAGAAGCTAATAGGTCAAAAGGACAACTTGGAATAGATTGCATGTATTTCCCTATAACTCAGCAAGATCTGGATGAAAGCGTATAGACAGAGGCAGACACACAAAGTAAGCAACACAAGCAATAATCAATCCCCTGACACAGAAAGCCAAAAACGACTCCACCTGGTACCTGAGCCCAATCTCTCTGTGTCCTGCCCTCCCACATCTCCAGCCCCAACACAGAAGATCGGGTACCATGAAGTTCAGGTGTGCTATGGGCCTTCTCAATAAGACCATGAGTGCCCAGATCATTTCTAAAGGGTTCAATGTTATTCCAGGCTTCCTGTACCCAAGGAACTAAGCCCACACTGGCCTCAGGCTCTCCCTTCTGCTCCTGCCTCCCGTCCTGTCCTGCCAGCTCTCCCCCTCCATGGTGAAGCCAGCCCCTGCATAATCCGTGCAGCACATGGCCTGGGTTAGAACTAGAGTTGATGAGAACTAGCTGAGAAGCAATAAAGCATCAAACGGGAAATGGGAAAAGAAATCAGACTCCAGGCTGAAAACCTGCTGCACTAATACCTCAAATTCCCAAACCTCTAATAAAGTACGTTTTGTCCTTGTTTTGTGTCAAACAAGAAGACTCTGAGGGACCCACGATCTTCTCTAAGAGCAAGGTCCAAGCTGTGTACCTTAACACTTGAGTGGTGGCATATGCACCTCCCAGTCTGGTGTAACTGCTGCTCTCTGCTACACTCAGTCCCGGGATGGTGGGTGCGGAGAGCAATGTCCCACTGGGCCTGATACTGAGCCTCATTTAGAGGAGATCAATATGATTTCATTTCACAAAGGGAATACTTAACAATCTTAAAGAAGTGAAGGAAAGGATCCAAAGGGTAGAAACAGAGTATCATCAAAAAATTCAAGGTAAAAATATTGGGCACCCCAATGAGTACTTATTCCAGCACCAACTACAATTCTACAACTGCAGGGTCTCGTCATTTCTCCAGTCAGAGATCTTGCTGAGCAGAGCATTCTGCAGATCAGTTATCAATGTTGTCTGCAGCTTGGAACATCACCCAGCCTTGCCCCAGTCCTCCTAATGCCAGCTACCCACACACACCCCTTATGTGTGCACCCTCCTCCACAGAACACTGGGCTGCAGAAACCCAGGCTGCACAAGGGTCTGGGATTTTCCTTTGGGCATAAGCCACGGACATCCACTGTCTACTGTCCTTAGAAGCCAGAGACCCAGGGGAGGCCAGCCCAGCCTCCACTGGAGCTGGATCATTCAGTAAATGACTTAGCCTCTACAGTCACAGTCCCTTTTTCTGAGCAATGAAGCTGCTTCTACCAGCCTTGAGGAATGTTGCAATGATAAATCTGACAAAATGGATGTGAAATGTGAGTGAAGGTCCTGGTGAAAGCCCAGTACTCAGTAAATGTAGTTTCTTCATTTCAGCTTGAGCACTAGGAAGTAATCAAGAAAGAGAAGGGCAAATCGATAGCTAAGAGTAAGGAATATCACAGGCATTACCTCAAAGCGAGAAATGAAGTCCTTCAGGTTTGGGAAGGCGTCCAGACACTTGGGGTCAAATACACGGTGCAGGTCAAGGATATCATAAGCAAGGAAGTCCACAAAGGTGATCTGCAGAGAAGATGAGTGGGCTAGAAATTCTATACCCTGTAAAGAATGACAACTCCCAATTCTTTCTCTCTTACCTTGTTACCAACAAACCATTGTTGCTTCCCCAGGAACTCTGAGAAGAGCTTCATCATTCCAGGGAGTTGTTCCAAGTATTCTGGCTTCAGTTTCTCCTGAGGTAAAAATATATCTGTTACCACCTTCGGATACACGCTCTGTGGCAGAGAGGTTGGGATCCTCAGTGCTGTGTGTGGGTGGCATTGCTGGCTAGGAATGAGCAGCCACCTTCCCCAATACTGGAAATGGATCAGTGTCCAAGATTTGATTTAATGTTTCAGCCTTCATTAGAACTCCTACTTGGTACCTGACCCCATTCTTCAGAGGTGATGAAAATTCGTAAGATGAACGTCCCCCTATTCCTAATGGGATACTATCACCGCTGACATCCCAACTACCTCCTGTGAGTTCAACCCACGAGGCCTCTGAACAACTGACAGTCCCTCCCACACCAGCAGCCAGCCCCACTCACACATGCGGGCTATGTAACACAGGATGGTATTGCTCGGGTGAGCCTGCGAGCCCCGTCAATTAAGTAGGGCAGCTGTGTGGACAACCAGGGAAGGTCAGATGGGATGCCAGGTCCCATCCTGGCCACAGATGATAAGTGGAATCAAAGGAGCAAGAACTAAAGAACACAGGAAGGAATATGGTAGTTCTACTGAGTAGACTCGAGAATGACAAACACATGTGAGATTTTTCTTATCAAGGTAAGGAGTATTTGAGACTGAAAGGAAAAAGGGGAAGACAGGCACTCTCGCTGACCCTGAGCTACTAGGAAAATTTGCTGAACCATGCTAATGTGAAGAGGGTAACAATGGGAAACATTTGGACAGAAGCTCGAACTTGAAGGTTTGTAACAGTCCTCCATCCCGTGTTTCTTTTCCTCATAGACTGTGTGTCTTCCATGAGTAGGCAAATAGCATGAAACAGGTGAGTGATGGCCCAATGCAGAGGCAAAAGGTGGAGAAAACTGTGAATAAAGACTTTGCTCTCTGGAAAGTGACATCCACCCTGGGGAGACTAGACTGTACCTCACGAGAGATGAATAAGATGGCTCATTAAAGACAATTTAGTGTTGTGAGGGAGACCGGCGGCAGCATAGCAAATGAATGACTTGGATTACATATAGATCTGAAGAGTTCAAAACAGAAATAGGAATTGTGTAAACGGGAATCCAAGAGTCTTGACTCCTGAGCCAAATACTGCTGGGTTCAGCCCAGTGGGGACAAGAGATGACTCACAAAGTCTGGGCTATAGCACACTCTGGCCAGCTGATTAGAGACGTCCATAGCCTGGTTCTCCAACATGTCCACACGAATCTTCTCCTCTTCTGTCTCCCCACCTGCAGCCCACACAACAGACTTACCCTCTGCATCCCACCCAACCAAGTCAGCAGGATGGCCACAGCCCCCACCCCCACCACACACGGCAGCCAGCGACACTCACACATGTTGTGCTTGCGGGCAATGTAACGCAGGATGGCGTTGCTCTGGGTGAGCTTGTGAGCCCCGTCAATTAAGTAGGGCAGCTGTGTGGACAACCGGGGAAGGTCAGCTGGGATGCCAGGTCCCAGCATTCCTTCCTGAGTTAGGGCAGGTGTGGGACCTGGTGCCCAGTGTGCCTGGGCATGAAAAGCCCTATGTAACTATACTGTAGAATGAATGAGCCGGGACACCCATCAACAATGAAAGACAGTGCAGACACAAGGAACAAGAAGAACTGACAGAGGCACTGGTCCTGAAACCTCTAATCAAGAAAATGAGGAAATGTAGATAACTGGCAGTCTCCCCAGTACCTTGCACCTACATTGGGAAAGTCCAGGCCCAGCTTGAACTTCTCATTCAGCCACTGGCTTCTGTCATAGTCGGGAGCTGTGGTAGAGAAAATTTAGTGAGCACAAACCTTCCTAGAGTCCAGCCCTTCTTCCCACAGAGCCAGGGTGAGCCCCACCTGTGACAGTGGATATGGGCCCTTACCCACTGAGTCCCACATTCCAAGGTTTCAAGGCAAAGTGTGTCTATCAGGGCCGTGGGTCCTACAGGACTAAGTCTTAGAAAAGGAGGAGGCAAGTGCTAAAACGGCATTTGCCTCAATTTCAGGTAGAAGGATCTGGCATTACTCATCTAGCAACCTTCCTTGAAGATACAGACCAAACTGTTATCTTCAAGAGGTTTCTTCAAGCTGCCGAAGTGAGCAAGAGTTAGCTAGGGCATGGGGCACCGGGCACCAAACAGCAAGGTTGTGCAGGCCTCGGGCCGAAGGTGACATTACCATCTCCCATGGTGTACCGCTTCTCTTCATAGCTGGAGTCTGTGTATTCCAGGAGCAGGCGGATGGCGTGGGCCAGCTGGGACAGACGGTGCACACATTACAAGAGATGGACCGACCCTCCGAATACATGTTCTCCAGCTGGGCCCCCACCCTCTCTCGGGCGCGCGCGCGCACACACGCTCACATACAGCACCGAGATGGACAGAGGGCTCCGGCAAATCCTGACTAGGAACCATTAGCTTGGTCCCGCCCCCGGCGTCTGCGCGTCCAGCTCCGCGACCCCTCGCTCACCCCGCGGATGTCCCAGTAACCCAGCGTCATGGGCATGGTGCTGGTGCTGCGGCCGAGCCTGCGGGCCTCCGGTGCTCGGCGACGCCGGGGCGTTGGCCCGCCCCTCCCGCTCCTCCGCCCTCCCCGACCCTCCCGAAAGTCCCACCCCGAGGCCCAGAGCGCCTTCGGTTCGGCCCAGGAGACCGGAAAGGGTAGGGTCCGGCTCCGCCTCCGGCTCCGCCCCCGCCCCGCCCTCTGGGCGCGTGGCATTCCGCGTGCGGGAGCGGCGCGGAGCAGTTTCTCTGTGCTTGTGCTCGTCGTGTTGCTCCGCCCGCGGCTTCTTCTCGTGGGTTGCGGGAGGCGGAGGCTGCCAGGGTCGCGCCGTCAGGACCTCCCCCTACCCGGGAGCTCGACTCACGCTTCGTCCACGTAGGGGTCCCCGGCTGTGCTGGGCGCGGGGTCCCTGTTGCGAGCGTTCCCACGGGCCCGTTCTCGGCCTTTGAGTCTGGGTCCCAGGGCAGGAAGCAGCCTCCGACCTCCGTAAAACCTTGTCTGTTTGCCAGTTGTACGGCAGCGGTACCAAGCGCACACCCCGCACGCGTATTTGATCCTATGAACAGTCCTGTGTCACCTAACGGAGTTAGCCGATTCTTCATGGTGTGAACTTGCGCAGCTGGTGCAAGCCGCTCACTCCAGGGTGGCCTCCGTACAAAAACACGCGGGAGGCTGCTGCTGGTATAGTGTGGCATAGAGTTTTACAGTAAGCATTTTTCCCCATAAGAAACAATATAGTCTAAAACATGAAAGTAAAAAAATTTTTAAGGTTTTAAATATGAAGGTGTAGTAAATACATAAACATTGTCATTCGATTATGTACTGTAGATAACTGTGCTATCATTTTTGGATTTCGTTCTTGTTTTTGAGCCAGGTCTCACTTTGTTAGCCAGACTAGTGTCAGACTGCTGGGCGCAAGCAATCCTGCCTCGGCCTCCCACGAGGCTGGGACTACAGAAGCCTATCAGAGTTGATTTGTGTGTGCTACCCTGTGACACAGCTGGCAGCACAGGATGTTTGCCCACACCAGCATCACCGCAGTTATGGGACTGACGAGTGATGGGTTGATGTATGACGGGAAGGCCACAGCGGCACTAAATGACACAAATTTTACACTCTATGTAATCTATGTAACTAACGGGACCTCCATTTTGGGAGGGAAAGGACGTAATGTCTGAAAGAAGTGTTGCACATCTTCGGAGCTGAGCAATCTGAAGAGTTTTGCTCTTAACAGTACCTGAAAAGATTCTTTTCAAGGGGTGTTTTTCCATAATGCTGAGTCTCCGCTTCTGGATCAGAAGCAGTGGTTTGGCAATATAGCTAGTTTCTATTACTGATAAGCGAAGGATGTTGTATGAGTCCTTTGCTATTTATAAACATAGTTCATTTTAATAGCTAGAATGTAAGATAGAGGTGAAAGTTTCAAACATAGGAACTGGCCACTTATCATAAAGAGATAATCTGTGGACCCCAGGTGGGGTGTAGATCAATACTCATGAGAGTTCATGGTAATATTTTAGACCACAGGCATTTAGTGAGTTTGTTGATTTCAGTTTTACAGTTCTACTGGTTCTCTTTCTCCTGAACTGTGGGTAGTAAGAACAAGAAAGCTTTAAAGTAAAAGACAAAGTTTACAGGCTTCTTTAATAATACCAGTAAAATGTGCAACTCTGTCATTTTTAAAGAGATGAATGGAAATTTATAAATTGGAAAACAAAAATCAGACAAAAAATTTTTTCACAGTTAGAGCTATAGCTCCCCAGCAAGGAAAAGCTTTAACCCACACTAATAAAAGTAATAAAATGAAATAAGTAAATACAAGAAAAAAAACCCAACATATCTATAATCCACTATAGGAATTGTCTGTATAAAGTCCATTTAAAGGTTAGAAGAACCCTTAGACCCTTAGAGCATGTCCATATCCCCACATTTAGATTTCCTAAATTTACTAGAATCACATTGTTGGCAATAAGACATATTTTTAAAATGTTATAAACCAGGCACAGTGGCACACACCTGCAATCCCAACACTCTGAGAAGCTGAAATAGGATCACAAGTTCAAGCCCATCTTAGAAAGTTTTGTGAGACCCTGTCTTAAAATAAAACCACCAAAAGGGTTGTGGATGTAAGTCCAACAAACAGAATCCATCCTTTGCTGCCAGCAAAATTATCCCCCAAGTGTTTGTTTAATAATGTTGCCAATTTATCCTTCATATTATGAGTAATATCATAAAATATTTTTATTAAGGCTCAGTTTAAGTTATTTGACATTATGAGTCAGCCATCCTGAACATGCAATGAACAAACAGAATTTTCCAGTTTCTGAAATTTTCCACTTTTTCACTTTTTGAATGACGACTTTGTGATTGTTGAAAAGAGCGTCTTGAATTCCTCCAAGGCTTCCCTTTTCTATGTGATTACAAGAGCAATTATCTTGTTTAATGATACTTTGTCTAACGTACTGGTCAGATAAAGCACTCCTCTGAGGTTCTGGGTCTTTGCGCTTAAATAATATTCTTCCTCATTTTATTATAGCTTTTCCTTCGGCAGCAGCAAAGCAGCTAAGAAATTCACTTTGTCATTCAGTGTTTGTAGATTTTGATCAACGTTAGAAAACTCTCCTAATCTCCAAGGCATTCCAAGTTTGTGTACTAACCCAGAAGTACATCTACCGAGTACACGCCTTCGTAGCCTGTTAACTATCTGGCAGGCTCATGTGAGGATAACTAGTCATCAGAATTTATTTCATTTCTGGAGTAGTCTGTATTTTAAGGGTGAATTTAGTCTATGATAGCATTTGAATAAATAAAATTAGGTCAGGGCTATCCAAGAGAATTTCTAACAAAATTAACAAAATAATGAGATGAAAAAGGAACTCTGTCACTTGAATGTGAATTAATTGAATCATTTCACACTTAAGATCCAAATTCTAATTTTACTAGTTTTTGATCAGCTTGTGGTAAATGATCTGTTATATTTGTCTCTTTGTATATACTTGCATATACACTGATAAATAAATATACCCTCATTAAAAATTTTGGTTTACAGAACAGTATTGTTAACTGTAAGCATAATGTTGTACGGGAGAACTCTAGAACTTACCCAGTGAACAATAACTGCCCATCACCTCCAGCCCCTGGCAATTACCATTTTATTCTATGTTTCTCTGAGTTTGCCTCTTTTATATATCATGTAAGTAAAATCATGCAATATTTGTTCTTCTGTGACTAGCTGATTTTGCTTAGCATAATATCTTCCAGGTTGCTACATATTGAAGAATTTCCTTTGTTGAAGCTGAACAATATTCCATTGTGTGTACATATATGCCACATTTTCTTCATTCATTTATTCATTGACAAAAATTTATGTCTGTATCTTGGCTACAGTGAATAATGATGCAAATCCAATATGCAAAGGAGCACTAAGATCCCTTTGAGATATTCATTTCAGTTCTTTTGGATATATACCCAGAAATGGAAATTTTGAAATCACGTGTTAGTGTTAGAAAGTTAGATATTATGAAAGTAGTCCTGGAGATAGGTAATGGAGGTTACATGAAAAGTAATTATATATATAATTACTAGTAACAACTATTATATATATATATATATATGTGTATATTATATATATATATATATATATATATATATATACATAATTCCTTACTTTCTTAATCATGAGCCATAGATAAAACCCACACAAGCTTGTGGTTTCAAATTTTAGCTTAAGAAAAGTTAACATCCTCTGAGCATGCTGATCAAGTCCAGGGCCCAGAGGGTTGAATGGTTGGAAAATCTTCAAGGTCTCAAAACAAATTAAAAGGAAAATATCCTCCATAGAGTAAACACAAACCTCCTTCTCTCTGAAGTAGGTCAGTATGGCCCATTTTATCTGTAAAAGAAGAATGACCTCAGAGGAGGGGAAGTGTATTCCTTGAAAGACCCAATTAATCATATAAATGTAACCTAAAATTATATTCACTGCAACTGCCACTTTGGTGCTTGCCTGCCTTCTCTCTAAAGCTTTTTTTTTTGTCTGTCTGTCTCTCTCTCTCTCTCTCTGAAATTATGGCTTTATAATAAACCTTACATATACTCCATGTGACAGCCTATGAATTCATTCATCAAGGAAGGGCACAAGGAATTGAGGTGTATTGCCAGATTCTCGTGATGTGGCATTAGGACCTGGATTCTTGGTATCATCTCCAGTACCATGATCTGGATCACTGATTCACCAAGTGGTTAAGGTGAGATCTCTTCACTGCCTCTGTCTTTAAAGAAGGTCATGAGCCTTCTTTTTTCTTTTGTTTTTGCTATGTTGCAACAATCCATAGGTTTGGAATTATTCCAAAATGTACAAGACCTTGTGCGTCGGGTAAGGTATTCTTACAGGGAGTGTGATGGTACAAGATGTTGGCTGTGAAACTTGTCTGCTAGATTGGCTTGGCATTCTGCACAGCTTCTGTCTCTGGGCTTTCACATTTCTGCTGTTGCTTCTACCACTCTCAGGAGTAACACAGGTTTTGGTCAAAAGATGACGTATTGTTAATCACTTTGCTAACTTGACTATAATACACAATCTTATTCTGAGGATATTTTTTCTGGATAAAGTATTAATGAAGTCTGGTTTGTATGCCCGCAGATTCTAAAACCGCTATAATGTTTTGGCACATATTAGTTGACATCCGTCAGTTTATACTTTGAGAATTGAGTGTTTGGCCTCCTCCCATGCTGATACTGGCAAAATAGAAATAAGTGCATTTGATGAGAGAGCATCCTGAGTCAAATGTTAGTTATGAAGGCAGAACACAAAGTCCAGCAAGCAGGGACTGGCCAACCCCCCGGCTCAGACAGAAGTGCCAGCTGCACCCAGCCCCTAGTCCATAAGTGGGTAAAGAGGGGGCGCCTTTTTGCACCTCCAACCTGTTGATTTCCTTTTGCTCAGAAGGGGGACACCTTTTCTGAGGCTGTATTCTATTTCCTGGCAGATGGTAATTACCTGTCGATTCCTATTGACTTGCTTCTCAGATGCATCCTATGACTATATATTTCAGTTAAGTACACACACACACACACACACACACACACACACACACACACACACACACATTTTGCTTTACAGGACAGTATTGACTTAAGTTCCCAATGTAAATGAGATCCAGGCATGACGGCATAAAATGGATCATCCTCTTTTGGGTAATTTTCCACCTCTCGAGCCACCTACTAACTGGGAAGATAAGCTTAACATTCAGAACTCAGAAAAAAGAGGGCTTCTCCTCCTTTTTCAAGGCCTTCAGCAAATATTAGAGACTTACTGGATACATGTGCCCCCTTTAAGAGCTATTAGATGATTTCAGCCAGTTAGAGCCCAATGGCTTTTCTCTATGTGAGACCTGAGGTAAATCAAATAGGATCTGGGTAGTTTTTCAGATGATATTGAGAAATACATAAAAGCCTTTTGACTTCTTGTTCTTGAGAGAACATTACTATTAACTGGGGACAGACTCTTACAGATCTGAAAGGTCCCAGGTAACTGTGAGAGTCAAATATAGAGTATAGGGCCTGAAGTTGTCCCTGTATGTCTCAAAAAAAAATTAAAAGAGTGGGAGAGGGGTGATGTAGCTCAGTGTGAAGGTACTAAGTATTGCCCCAGTGATGGAAAAAAAAGTGAGTTGGCAGTGACTGGCATATTATACACATCTTGGATTTAACCCTAGATTACTGAATTAGAATGTTGGGAAGGACAGTGATGGAACAGGCACTGGGTCGAAAAACACAGTGAAAACCCAAATTTTTAAAAATTTATCACAGTAAAGAATATATTGCCTTTATGTCCTTCAAACCACTTCCCCTCACTTTGAACATACTGACCCTGTTGTTCTTACCACTTTCTGGAGCTGTTCCAAAAGTCCTTTCTGTCAATGTCTTTAGTTGAACTATTGTGGATGTTCCCATGTCCTAAATCCAGCCAGATCCTTTCCTTTCTTAGTCATATACACTTTGAGAAGAGCCAGAAGACACACTGGGCTAGATTTGTTGAATAAAGTAGATGAGGATACAGTATAATGTTTTGTTTACTTTCTTTCTTTTTTTTTTAACTCTATGAGTGCTGCTAGCAGGCAGTGAGAATTGACAGCTCCCAGGCTGAAGGTGGCAGTGTCCAAAGTCCTTCAAGCGCCAGAACCACAGATAGGGTGAGGGGAAGAAGAAGGAGGAGTGAGGGGGATGCAGAGAGCCACAGAGATCTCCAGACAAGATGAGGCTGAGACCCACCTCGCCTGTCCTGGCTTGTCCTTCTTTATTTCTTACCAAGTTTCTTCCCAGAGAGTCTCCTCACAGGCTGTCTGGAAGGAAGAGCCAGCTCACCACCATCAGAGCCACATCTCACACTCTTACTAAGAAGCAGAATACTTTGGAAGGCAGTGACTCAAGTTGTCCAGATGGATTTCC
Organism: Ctenodactylus gundi; assembly: GCA_004027205.1. Classification (NCBI taxonomy): domain Eukaryota; kingdom Metazoa; phylum Chordata; class Mammalia; order Rodentia; family Ctenodactylidae; genus Ctenodactylus; species Ctenodactylus gundi. Next base: position 38,645 of record PVKB01006347.1, on the reverse strand, counting down.
AACTGCCTACAAACCCACATTATCCTCTAGCCCTGAAAATCTCTCTCATTCCCTTCTCATTCTCAGAAAACTAGAGTTTGAAAACATGTAAATCTGATATATGATCTATTCAATATATAAATGTGATACTCAGCCACAGAAAACTCCCCATGAAATTGAGGTCAACAGTAGGTACAGTTAAGTGACCAAAATATTTCCTATATTTTACACAGGATCTACAGATGGCCATGACAGGAAAAAGTTCGAAGCAAGCAGCTCTCTCTCTCTCTCTCTCTCTCTCTCTCTCTCTCTCTCTCTCTCTCTCTCACATACACACACACACACACACACACACACACACACACACAAGACAGAAAAAGAAAAAAAGAAGAGAAGCTTGTTAGACATAATATAAAAATAAGCAGAGGTGAGACTGAGATCTGGAGACTCACAAACAGCGTATCACAGTGGCCGGGGTTCAAATTCAGACTGTCTTTGAAGGACCTTGAGCAAGTTGCTTAACCTCTTTGGTCTTGTTTCCTCTTCTGATTATAGTTATACATACCTCACAGGATTTATTCATCCACCACCTTTTTATCAGATACGTGGTACTTTCCAGTCACTTGTGAAATTCAGGAGTGAGCAAAACAAAGTTCAGACTTCACAAAAGTTTCTTCAGTGGGGATCATTTTGAGGATTTCATCTGCTCACCATGGGAAAGTATTTGGCCAGTACTGTGTGTGCAGTGACAAATGCACTGCCTTCAGGCTACAGTGGGTTCTGCCTGCCTAACTGTACAGCCTCGGGCTGTTCCCATGATATTTCAGCCTAGGAGTTCTCATCTAAGGTCCCTTATGGCTCTAATGTTTTCAGAGTTTTGATCCTCTCCTTGTCAGTGGGCCTTTTACCTATTTACTTTGAAAGTAACCCTGCCTCTGCCACCCTGGCACAGCCATTGAGATAGTACCCTGCTCTCTGCCAGCCATCACACCTGTTCCCCCTGAAAACAGAGAAAACAGTTGTTTTCCTGCTTTCTTGTCTAAGGGTCCAGGTCTCCCTAATCCTACAGTATCTCTCCCCCTGGCCTCTGCATTTGGGTGTTTAACAGAAACTTCATGACCAACTTAAATAGATTAAGGATATTTTGGAAACAGCTATGTTCCCCCTCCCCTATAAAGAGGGGCCAATTTGCTTCTACTAAAAATCCCAACTAACATTTATTGAAAGCCCATTATATATGACTACATAATGTCACATTACATAGCCTAAATAGCCTCTGAGTTTCTGGCAAAGACACATTCTCAAAGTAACTATCTTTTTAAATTCTTTTCCCATTTGATGGATGAGGAAATTAAGTAACTTGCCCAAGGACACATAAGTCACCAAATTATATTTGACCCAATCTAGTCACCCCCAGGCCTGACTCTACTCAGGGCACTACACTCCCTTCAGGAGGCTACAGGGTGAAATAAAAGGATCTAAAGATCCAGTCACAATCCAGGACTATTTTCAAACCCCAGGAGAGCTGATACCAGATAAACAAGGCACTAAGGAAGAGGTCCCCACAGGCCATGAACGGTAGACATTTCTTAAGTGACTTTGTGTCCTTGTGTTCATTATGAGCAAGAAATGCAATTTCACTATGCCATGTTGTTTCTGTGATGTGTGGATCATGTAAGTGTCTGTTGATAGAAGGCAGCAAGGCAATATGTATGCTAGAGAGAGACTGTAAGTCAGAACAAATGTGTTAGAAAGCTTCTGAGCAGGGTATAAGGATCACAGAAGCAACATTTGGTGTTTTGTGTATTTTAGACATTAGCCTTCTGCTAAGCCTTTTGGGTCACTCTTTCCCTGAATGTAAGTATCCAGAGAGATGATGGGGCCAAGTAAGGGAGGCAATGTGGCTATTCTGGCAGGTCTGCAAAGCGAGCTCCAAGGCCAACCCCCGGAGGCTGGAGTCAGGCCACAGCATCCCGGAGGCCAAACCTGCGCTGGACACAAGGAGGACCCCAGCTGCAGTAAAGATAACAGTGAGATTGTGGCAGCTCTGTCCCTCTTGGTGCATCGGGAGTTGGGAATGTCCCCAAAAGGAGGGACAATGGAAAGGAGGGTCTCAGCAGACAATCTGGGATTCCATGCTGATTTCAGCCTGGCTGAGAACTGCACAGTCAAGCTGGAAGCAGGGGCAATGCCATTTCATGCAGACGTGACCGGGAGTGAAGGAAAGGCCGAGGTTTTGTGGCCGAGAGGGGTCAGGACATGCCTCAGTTCCCAAGCTTCCGGAACCCCCTGCGCAAAGCAGACTCAACCCACTTGCTGTTGTGGCCACATCTTCTCTCACCTGCCCTGCCTCAGAAACTGGCCCAGCTCTGAAGGAAGATGCCCTGCTACTGCAGCAGTATTCTGGTGTGGCTGACCCTCAGGAGAAGGTATGGTTTCCTTGATTCCACAGGGGATTCAAGTAAGAGAAGAATGGCAGAAAAGCCTAGAGGTCTCCTCTGCCCATGAGACCCCTCCTGGGCCCTCTGCAACGGGCATCACTGGTAAACTCTGCACCTCCCACATTTACTAGATTCCCTGTATACCCAGAGACTGGATTGCAGATCTAAGTAACCGGTATCTTGCAAAGGCCTAAATAGCCGCTGGATTTCTGGCAAAGACAAGTCTCGCAATGCCCCCTACTGCCCAAACCTGGAAGCTCCCAGGAGAGAAATTCCCCACTGCAGGCCTCCCAGGAGGCTGTGGTCTGTGCACTATGCACCTGTTCCATTGAACCTGCAGAAGACACACCTCTGCCTGCATCAAAGAGAGAGCTCGTTGGCACTGCCTCACTTGGATTGCTCTTTCCAGTTCTTTGCCCCGGAACTTAACCCACATTTCCCTGAGGCATGAGGGAGCTCGGGTTTCTCTGCGCAGCCCTAGGAAATAGCCTTTAAGGAACATTTGGCCATCCTTTATTGAACAGCTGCTTGCTGGCCACTTAGCACACATTTCATTCCCTACTACCTCCTCATGAGATAAGTCGTGTTAGTAGTTTCTTTCTGCCAGTAAGAAACCAGAGGCAAGTTGGTTTTTCTCATAACTTCTTTTATATTGCAGTGAAATTCACGTAACATAAAAATGAGCCATTTCCTTAGTTTTTCTCAGCAGAAGGACTGTTGCCCAAGAGAAAACATCAAGCATCAACGAATGGGATTATATCAAATTAAGAAGCTTTTGCACAGCAAAGGAAACAATCAACAGAGTGAAGAAAGAACCGACATAATGGGAAAAAACTTTGCCAGCTCCTCCAAAGATGCAAGGCTAATGTCTAAAATATACAAAGAACTAAAAGAAATAGACTCCCCAAAATAAAAGACTCAAAAATGGGAAATTGGAATAAATAGACAATCTAAGAAGTACAAATCGTCAATAAATACATTTAAAAAGCTCAACATCTTTCGCCTTTAGAGAAATGCAAATCAAAACCATATGAGGTTCCATCTTTAGGAAGAATGGTTTCTATAACTGAACTGAAATAAATAACAACTGGCCAGGCCTGGTGGCATAGGCCTGTGATCCCAGCATTCTGGGAGACTGAGGCAGGAGGATCGCAAATTCTAACCCAGCCTGCACAACTTAATGAGTTAGCCAGACCCAGTCTGAACAGTTAAAAGAAAAAAAAAAAACTGAGGGTGTAGCCGTCACTCAGAGCAAAGGTCCTGAGTTGGATCTCCAGTACCACAAATAAGAAGTTGTGGCGAAGTTGTGGGGGACACAGGAGTGAATGCCTCTGCATTGTTGATAGGACCATAAACTAGCATAACCGTTACAGAAATAAGTATGGCGGTTCCTCAAAAAACTGAAAATCACAATGGAGTGCTACTCTTTCATGAAGAAAGTTAAATTTGATTCACCTGCAGGAAATAGATGCACCGTAAGACTATTATGCTTAGGTCGGTCGGACACATGAGGCTATGTATCACATGGCTTCTCTAATAGGAGAAACCCACATAAATAAGTAAAAGAACAAAATAAAAGAGTGATGGTAGGAAGGGGGATAGGTTTTGTGGAGAGGAGAAAAGGATGCAGAGAGGAGGAGACGCGAGGGAGGGAAGACAGAAGGGAGGTAAACATGATCACAATGCAGCATGTGTATGCCCCAGTTCTTCAAGGTGAATGTAATCACAAATACATATTGATAAAAAGGGTAATTTGGAGGGAAAGGAGCCATGTAAAAGCGATTCAGTGGCAACTGGGGATGTTCACCAATCACCACTTTTGAATAGTTTTAAAACATTTTTATCATCCCAAAAAGAAAAAAAAATCCCTAACCTAGCAGACTCTCACTTCCCCTTAGCCCTCTTTCTCCAGCCTCCGGACACCACCAGCCTATGTATACTCTGTCTCTGTGCAGTTACCTATTCAGAACATGTCATATAAATGAACTCACAAAAATGTGTGTTGGCCTCTTTCATTTAGCATGCTTTCAAAATTCAGCTCTGTATCAGAATTTTGTTCCTGTTCACCACGGTGTAATAGTCCATTGTATTTTTTGACCCATTTATTTATCATCACATAGTTAGGCTGTGTTTGCCTTTAGCCGTCATGAATTAATATTGCAGTATACATATGTGCATATGAACTTGAGTGTCAGTTTTCAGTTCTTTTGAGATTATACCTAGAAGTGGAATTGCTGGGTCATGTGTTAATTCTATGTTTAACTCTCTGAGGAACCACCAAATGGCTTTTCATATCAGCTGCACCATTTTACATGCTCAACAACAATTACAAATGTTCCAGTTTCTCCACATCCTTGTCAAAATATTATTATATTACATCTATCCTAATGGGTGTGAAGTTGTACTGATGCTGGAGTTTAAGTGAATTTATTTTTCAACCAACTTGTAAAAAATTACAAAAATAATACTATGGCCATACATGAATAGGGGAAGACTGAGAAACCCAGCATCTGTACTATGGACTAGAAAAACAGATCTGTGCAAGTTGTCAATCCCCATGGGTGTACACTGCCTCCTCTCTAGCAACCCAGACCAACCCCAACCCCAGCAAATCTTCTGGAAGATTTCCTGCTGCCTTTCCCAAGGTGACCTCCAGGTCATTCATTCTCTTTAAGGCAAATCTCGTCAATACCAGGCCATCAGTATATTCACCACCTCCATGCCAGGGAACTGACCACATAGCCCTGAGTCTCTCTCATGGGCTCTGCCACTGCCTGTGCTCATGAACTCCTTTACCCAGTGTGTTAGCTATTGTACAGCTTGTGTCATTTAACCAAATGCCTGAGAAAAGCAACTTAAGGGAGAAAAGATTTATTGTGGTTCAGGGTTTCAGAGGGTTTTGTCCACATATGTTGGCTCCAGGGTATAGAATCATCTTGGCAGGAAAAAATGGTAGAAAAAGCTACTCACCTCATAGCAGCTGGGGGAAAAGGGAAGGAAGGAACAGCCAGAGAGGAAGGGACCAGGGACACGATATAGTCTCCACGTCACAGCCTCTTGACCTACATTCTTTAAGCCCACCTCCTAACTTTCCATTACCTCCCAATAATGCCATCAAATTATGATCTCACCAGTGGACTGATATACTGATGGACTTACAGCCCTCCTGATTCTGTCACCTTCCAAAACTCCACTTTGACACATGAAACTCTTGGGAGACATTTTAGACCTGAACCACAACATGCAGGGTCAGGAGGGTTTCCAGGACAGGTCCATGGAACAGATCCCACCCTGTCTCTTTACTATGATTGTGTTTTTAACTTCTTACTGAAATACAAAATACATGAAAAATGACACAAGTTTCAAGAGTATAGCTTGATATATTTTCAGAAATTTAATACCTAAACACTCCCCAAAATTCTGTGCTATCCCACAGAGTAAGTACAGGTATAACTTTTAATACCATAGACTAGTTTTGCCAGGTTTGAGATTTACCTAAAAGGAATATAGCATATATTCTTTTTGCTTTTGGTTTGTGTTTTTGTTTTTAAGACCGTATTCAACTTCAGCCTTGAAGCCACGATCCTCAGGCCTCAGCCGTGCAAGCACTGAGATTCCAGGCATGTGCCACTGCACCTGACGCATGCATTCTTCTATGCCATCACCTCCCACTCAGCATTGTGTAGCATTCCCTCATGGTGTGTCGGTTTCCTTCCATCCGGTATTCCACTGTATGACTCCACTATCTGTACTTACCTGTGATACAGTATTGAGTTATGGGGGGTTGTGCTGTGGCATTCTGGTAGGAGGAGACTCTTAGGTCCTGGTGTGCCTGTGCTCTTCTTTGCAGACACTACCAAATGGTCTTCATAGTCGATCCAATGTATACTTCCTCCAGGAATGCCTGTGAACTCTGCTGTACATCTCATCAGCATAATAAGCTTTGTCTTTTGGAGCATCTTGGTGGGCACATACTCTGAGGTCTTCATTTACATTTGCCTGATGAAGATGAGTATCTCTCACATGGTAATTAATCAATTTAGAGATTTTCTTCTATGAAATGCCTAAGGCCTCTATTTATTTTCTACTTTTAGAAATAATAAAACTTTACACTTATATATTTGTATTATTATTTAACTTATAAAACATTTTTATGAATATGACACCCTCTTTTTTTAATCCCATTCTTTGTCTTTGCAAAAACAGCTTCTTCATCTGATTTATTAAATTTTCCCTTCACAATTAGTTTTTTGTTCCTGTTTAAGAAATCTTTGCACTCCAGGATCATCAAACTGTTCTTCCATATTTCCATCTAAGAGCTAAATCCTTCTAAACACAGATTCTCACCACATCTGTAACAGGCTGTGAGGTGTGTGCTGTGCTGGATGGAAACTACCACTGTGGTTACAACAGAGGTAATGGGAGGGGACTTCTCATAAGAGACTGCCTCTGAACCATCAGAAAATGGAGCCAGGGCTTGTGAGAATTTCAAGGAAGGTGGGCCTGGTACTGCAGGCCTCTTTTCTCAGCACTCTGGAGGCTGAGGCAGGATTGTAACTTCAGGCCTAACCTGGGTAATATAGCAACTTAGCAAGAGCCTGTCTCAAAGCCAAAGATCAAAATGGCCCAGGGAGATAGAGGCCAGGTGGCAACACCAGTTTATTCGGTCCACACCGATCAAGCCAGAAAGTGGAGATTCAGTAGAGAAACACTTCAAAGAGTCAACTGTAGGCAAGGGATGAACTTCAGGAAACAGGTCCAGACAAACCGGAAAGTCAACTCAATGGGACATGGTGCAAACCATAGCTAGGAGATTCCCACGGACCACACCGATTACCGGCAGCAGTATACCAACCGGTAGACTGCAGTAGGGAACAAACCAGGGCCTGAGGAGTCCGTGAGGGATAGAACCCACAGGTGGAGGCAGCGAGGGGAAGTCTGTCAGAGAATCGTAAGCATGCATGGTGTACAGTAGGGCTAAAATCCATGGAATTTATATCCACATACAGGCAGCCCTGTCCTAGCTGCTTCCCCTACTGTGCCCAATCCAGACCTGCCTAGTCCACAGCGCCTTCCCCCAATGGGAGAGGCTGGAAAGTGAGTGGTTACTGTTTGGAAAGACCCCGCTCCACAGACCTATCCAGACACACTTGATTCAACTGAAAAGAAACCACTGGGTTGCTGCGGTTATCCTGTAGGCCAAAAGGGGACACAAGTTGTGACCCAGGGGGAAAGACTCAGCAGAAATCCCCAGAAGATACTGTCAACATCAGCTGAGCATGGGACTTGGCACCGTGACAGCCCATATCCAAAACTGAAGTAAGAAGAAATAAAATACCTGAGTAGAGCATTAACCAGCTACAAAATCAAAGAAGTAATAAAAATACTTCCAACTTAAAACAAAACAAAACAAAAAAAAGCACAGAACCCAATGGATTCATGGCAGAATTCTACCAGACATTCAGGAAAGATTTAATGCAAACACTCATCAAATTCTTCCATAATTTCAAAACCAGACAAAGACCCAACAAAAAAGAAAACTACAGGCCAATTTTCCTAATGGCTATTGATGCAAAAATACTCAACAAGATACTCACAAACAGAATGCAGCAAATTACAGAAAAGATCATGTCCCAAGACCAAGTGGTCTTCATCCCACGGATGCAGGAATGGTTCAACATACGCAAATCAATAAACATAATATGCCACATTAACAGAAGCAGAGATTTTCTTAAAAGTCATATGATCATCACAATAGATTCAGAAAAGCATTTGGTGAAATTCAACATTCATGATAAAAACTCTAAAGAATATAGGAATAGAAAGACCTCACCTCGAACTGATTCAAAGCAACTATGATAACCCTTATGCCAACATCATCCTAAATGAGGAAAGAATAAAGCATCTATCCCCAATTCAGCAATAAGACAAGGATGTCCACAGTCAGCCCCTCTCCTAGTCAACACTGCGACAATGTACTTAAAAGTTTGCCTTGAGTGATCAAGCAAGTGAAAGAAATAAAGGGAATATGAATTAGACGGGACAAAGTTTAGCTATTCCTACTTATAGATGACAAGATCCTTTATATCAAAGACCCACAGAACTCCATTAAATGTCTCTTAGAACAAGCAAATGCACGCAATTAGTAAGTTACAGAATCAACACTCACAAATCACTGAGTACTTCTATACACCAGTAATAAACCCAACAAAAAGGAAATCAAGAAACTAATTTCACTCACAATAGCAACAAAAAATAAATAAATACTTAGAGATAAACCTTACCAAAGAAGTGAAGGATATCTACAGAGGGAACTTCAGAACATGAAGAAAGAGACTGAAGAGTAGTTTAGGAAATAGAAAGACATCCCATGTTCCTGGATAGGAAGAACTAATATTGTCAAAATGACCATATTTCCAAAGTTGTTGTACAGATTCAATAATATACCAATCAAAATACCAACAGCATTCTTCACAGAATTATTTTAAAAAATCTAAAATTTACATGAGATCAGGAAAGACCCAGAATTTATAAAGCAATCCTAAGTAACAAGGGCAAAGCTGGCAGAACCATAATTCCAGACTTCAAATTATACTACAAGGCAGCAGTGATTAAAAACAAAGGGAGAAAAAATTTTTGCCAGGTGTTCCTCACACAGAAGATTAATAAAGAGAATATATAAAGGACTCAAAAGAATCACCCAAAATAAATGATCCCATTTAAAAATGCGCAAATTAAATGAAAAGACACTTCTCAAGAGAAGCAAAGGCCAATAAGCACATGAAATAATGTTCAATATCTTTAGCCATCAGAAAAATGCAAATCAAAACAACACTGATAGTCCATCTCATTAGCTTTCACTTAAAAAGTCAAAAAAAATGGCAAATGTTGGTGGGGTTATGAGAAAAAAAGGAACACTTCTACACGTTTGGATTATAAACTGGTACAACCAGTATGAAAGCAATTTGGAAAGACCTTTACTGATTATAGAAATCCCAGTTGACCCAGCTACAGCTTTCCTGGGCATCTCCCCAAAGGAACTAAAGTCCTCACATCATGCAGCTACATACATATCCATGTTTATAGCAGCGCAACTCATAATGGCTGAGTCCTAGAAACAACCTAGATGCCCTTTGACAGAGGAATGGTCACCCTGAGCCAGTGACGCTCAGTGAAATGGGTCAGACACAAAAGCGTAAGCATCACTTGGGCTGGAGATGTAGCAAAGTGGTTAGAGTGCTTGCTTCGCAATCACAAGGACCAAGTAGTCGAGTGTGGTGGTGCACAGCACCTGTAAATTCCAGCACTGGGAAGTCTGAGGCAGGAGGATTGGTTTGCGTTCAAGGCCACACTGGATTACATGGTGAGTTCAGAACCAGCCTGGACTACAGAGTGAGATTCAAATCAAAAACAAAACAGAACAAAAACCCTAACCAAACAAGAAGAATACTTTATGGTGTCTCTTATATGAGATTGCCATAAATATATGCATTAAAAAGATCTTAATGTAAGAGAGAGGGTAGGAAGAGGGGTGATGAATTGCTCAGAAAAGGGAAGAGTCACTAAGGGTGGAAGGGGAGTGAAGGGGTAAGGGGGAGGGAAAAGTGGTCAAAAAGTGATATATATATATATATATATATATATATATATATATATATTATGCACAAATTCTCCGAGTTGTATGTAATTAACATGCAAATTAATCTGTAGTACATACATATTCAAATAAAAATGCAAAAATATTTGACTGGGATATAGTACAGCGTGAAGGACCTTGGTGCAACCCCTAGTACTGAGAGAGAAAGAGAGAGAGAGAAGGAAAGAGAGAGAGAACAGAGAGGGAAAGAAAAGAAAAGCTTTAATTACCAGGGTGCTCAATCCAAAGCATTTATTAAAACTACACACAGATTAATACAGCTTATCCTTAATGCAGACTTCAGGAAAAGACATATTTTAGATTCCACCTAGGTATGTCTGCAATGAGGGGTTATGAGCACAGAGTTCAGATGGGAGTGTAAGGAGCTTAGCTCAGGGCAGGGACTATTTTCTGTCTCTATGTGTGTGTGTGTGTGTGTGTGTGTGTGTGTGTGTGTGTGCGCGCGCGCAAACACACACACGTGAACACAAGGCCTTCAAACTAAGCTATATCTCCATCTAATTCTTTATTTTAATTTTGATAATAAGGTCTCACCATACTGGGCTGGAACTTGTGATCCTCCTGCCTCAGCCTCCCAGAACACTAGAATTCCATCCAGGCCTGTGCCATCAGGGCCTGCTAGTTTCTACATGTCTGATCTTTCAGTGTGTCTAGCCACAACCTAAACAAGTTGCTGAGTGCTTGGAAATGTTTCAGGCCCCTGCTTAGATGCAGCCTACTCAGTCTCTGCCTCCGAGGGAGCAGGGAGCCTCCCCAGGAGCTATCCGGGGAGGCAGCATTACAAAGGCCAGGAGCTGGCCCTCTCTACCCTGATCTGGTCTTTCGAACACTGACCCACACCAGAGAACAAGAGGATGACGTCCCACTTGGTCCCCAAATGCCTTTTTCTCACGGCCTCCAGGCAGCTCCTCCCTCCTTACAAAGCTGGTCAAAGCCCACCTCCTACTTGAGGAGGACTTGCCCAAGTGTCTCCTCATTGCCCTGACCAGCCACAGCCCTGTGACTCTCAAGGGCTCCTAGAAGGTACTTCATCTTAGCAAGGCCGGGAGGGTGGCATTATATGGAGGTGAAAAACAGGTCTTCTGAAATCTGGGTTCTGTGAAAAGCCAGTGTCAGGAGGCAAGATGAACAACTGTAGAACCTGTATGAAAATCAGGAGATGTTCCAGAGGAAGAACAAGGGGAGCCTGAAACCCAGGTAGGACCTGCTGTTTAAAAAGATGTGGCCCAACCACGTGCGGTCCACCAATCTAAGGGGAGAACACAGTACCAAGGCAGCGTGGGTGAAGCAGGGTTTACAACCACACGGCCACAGGGTCAGAACGTGAATGTCCCCAGCATTGCCCAGGACAAAGGGTGTCTGTCCATGTCAGCTGGCCTTTGAGCAGGTCTCCTGGTGGGGACCCAGCATGAGTCAGAGCGCAGCTAACCAGGGGATATATCTGTGAGCCAGTCTATCTGCAGAGACTGTGGGATGTGGCTCCTGGGTGCCCAAATTCATGAGTTAGTGACCACTGGTGCCTGAAGAGGGCACTCCAGCCCTACCAGCCTCAGAGCCCTAGCTGCGGGCAAATACAGGGTCTCAGTACCATCACCCTGTGGGCAAGTTGGGAATGCACAAGAGCTACAGGCAGAAGGCCTCAGAGCAGCTGAAATCCAACCTGTACTTGGCAGCTCGCAGAGGAGCCTCCCTGGCCACCGCGCCGCTGCAGCCACCTGGACGGAGGGGCACTCTGCTTCATCCAAAGATGGCATCGTCTCCCAGAGCTTTGAGGGCGATGTCTGCCCAGAGCCACCACCTTTTCCTAACTCAAACAAAGATGGCATGGGGGTGAGCAAGAGCCCTGCGTCTGTGCATGGCCCCGAAACACAAGAGGTCCGGCAAGGTAACAGGTGCACCGGCAAAGGGGAGGGTGACACCTCACACCTGGTTCTTCGTGGTGAGGCTCCCATGCCCAAAGCAGCTTGGCGTGAGTGTGTGCGCTCTCCCATGGTGGCAAGGCAGCTCTGAGCACACTGGGTTTCGTTTATTGACAGGACAGAATTGGGGTGGGTTGGGGGTAATGAGCTTCACGTCATTTACAAGCCCATGTAAAGTGCTGCCTGCAAGACCCGGACCCAGCTGGGTGGTGTCTTCCCCGAGCAAGCAGAGACGCTAGTGGCTTCAGTGATAATGCAGCAGCCACATCAGCACCCTCGAATGCAAGTGCCCTGGGAACCCCAGGGCCAGACCAACAGTATGGAGCAGGCTACATGCTGCCCAAGACCCTTGCTTGATTAGGCCTGAAACAGAGCGGTGATGTGCTTAACAGCATGAAGGTCGTGTCCACCCCCCAAAAAAAGGAGGGCATCTTTCTTCAAGCACACGTGAGCATGGCTCTGCCCTGAGGGTACATGCGAGGCAATCAAGTGCCTGACTCCCCTTTTTCCTGTGAGGCTGAGGAAAGGGTGTGGTGTGGCCTGACAGCTGTCGCGTGCTTCCCCCCACTTCCCTCACCCTCCCACGGTTCCTTGGAGATAGCCTAGGGCAGCCTGCCTCAGTGTCCTTCTGCCCCTCCTAAGGTTACTTCGCAGGGGCTGTCCAGGGCATTCTGACAGGAGATACAGCTGGCTGTCAGCTGCGGTGCTTCTGCCCCGCTCCCCCGACCCCACTACCCTGCCAGACACTGCTTTTCTTTGAAGCAGCAGTAGGGAAATCACCTTTAATACAGCAAAGTTCAGGGAGAGATACAGGCCCATTATTAACATCCGCAACCTCCCCAAAACCCAGTAAGTTGTAGTTAAAATAGCTACCACTCCTGGAAATCCCAGTTATGCCTCGTATTTTCCACAGAGCAACTCCGTCAAACAACCCTCTTCTCCAGGTGTTCTGCCCAGCTGCAGCCACACCAGCTACGGCTGTCCTGGGCACCTTCCAGATGTCTGCTTTGACTGCAGGAGGCTCAAATCTATCTAGGCAGAAATGGACCTGGGCCAATTCATAGGCTCAAATTTGGATCAATCACAGAGGAGTAGCATGGCTACATAAGCAGCTCTCCCTTCACGGTCCTCCGGGTGGTCTAGGAGGGCTTCCCCTGGTACACCGGCCCCGCTGCGCTGCAGCACAGGTCCTGTTCACATTGCTCAGATGGCCCTGTAAATCCGCTTGTGACTTATGTCTCAGGTGATGTAGGCTCAGATGGTCCTGCAAAACTACGTGGATTCAGATCCTGAGTAGTGTGGACAGAACAGCATTATTTCTTTCTTCCTTGCTTGCTTATTTAATATTTATTGGAGACAGGGTCTCATTCCATAGTCCAGCTGGTCCTGTACTCACTGTGCAGCCCAAGGTTACCTCCAACTCATGGCAATCCTCCTGCCTCAGCCTCCAGAGTGCTAGGATTATCGCACCATGCCCAGCTAACTTTATGTGATTCTAGGGGATCAAACCCAAGGCCTGTGCACACTAGGCAAGCACTTTAACCAGTGACACACCCCCAGCCACTAGAGCAGCCAGTCTTTAACAGAAAGAGCTACATTTGGCCCCATGGTACAGACTTATAATCCCAGCACTCTGGGAGGCTGAGGCAGGATTGCAACTAGCCTGGGCAATTTAGCAACTTGGTGAGAACCTGTCTCAAGATAAAATTTTTAAAAGCTATGGATGTAGTTCAGTGTGAAACCCCTGGTTCTACCCCAAGTACCAAAAATAAAATGAAAAGAAAAAACTGTAAATACTAGAATCTCGTAGGCATAAAGGGCTCCAGAGAACACAGCCAGAAACAGACAGCAGCATCTGGCACAAGCCTGTGGCAACTGGCAGCAGTAGAGACCTGCAGCCGTCATTGTTAACTGAGCATATCCAGCATTAACTGCTGTCAACTGGTAGCATCAGGACCCAAAAATGTCAACACTAAGGGCTGAGGGCCACCGGCACTCAAAGCCCAGCATTGCTAACAGCTGCATATTGCCAATTCACGATTTCTCAGGTGAGTAAAAGAACCCTTAACTGCCTTATGATGAATTGGTACAGAAGAAAGGTGGGCTCATGCCCACCCAGGCTATTCAAAACCCTGATGAACTTCCGGTTGACCTTTTCACAAGCCTTCTGCTTGCTATTTGAGTCCTTATTCGAAGCTGATAAGTAACTTATGAGTCTACTCTGCTTCTCCTATAGAAGCAGAGCTCTTAAGGGCTGGTCATCCTTGGAGGCTGTGACGGCTGACAACTTGCCCTGCATGGTCACACAGCGCATGGCCCCCGATACACTCTGGGGCTCTGCTAATATATTCACCCAGCCGCGGTGCTTCACAGAACATACAAAGGTGCTTCTCCTTCCCTCACTTCCCCTTTCCTCCCAAACTCACCTTTGCCATCCTCCTTCACCAAATAATCACACACACACACACACACACACACACACACACACACACACACACACACACACACTTCACACCCAGCAAACTTCTTAATGCTAGGATCTGAGGAAAGAGCAGCCATGAGCCAGGCCTTGAGATTGCCCTGGCCTGCTACAGCAGAGAGCCACAGAAGAAGCCAGTGGGAAGGAAGGAATGCCAGCCTGAGGCAGAGGCCCCTGACATCTAAACGCAAGGAACATTCTCGAAAAAGTGGCGGGCCACTGTGTCTCAGGAAGTGAATTTCACACAAGGGAAAAGCTTAGATCAACAGGGCAGTCTGGGCACAGTGGCAGCAAAGTGGCAGAGCCTGCAGGTGGTGGAGCCAGAAGGGTAGTTTGATGAAGCAAAGGATAGGAAGGGACCAGCCACTTTATTAAGCCATTCTTCAGGGTGACCCCTGGACAGGTGCATAATGCTCTAATAATGACTGCTACCCTCCTGACAGAAAAGAAAATGCAGGCTATGCAGCAAGACAGACTGGCCAGAGAACAGATGGCACAGGCAGAGTTGTTTGACAATTGTCTCAGGTTCTCCTGCTACTCTCTAACACAAGCTCAAGTCTTCTCATCTCAGCAGCTGGATGTCTCTGGGTCTCAAATGATGTAGGATTCAAATATTCTGAGGCAACTGGAACTGTAGAAAGAATACACCATAATGGTCCTTGGGCTTGAATCCTGGCTCTACATGGTGCCAGCAAAGGATCAGGCCATCACTTAATTTATTAGAATACCCACCTGTGTGACATGGAGAATAATAGTATGAAAACTTTAAAAGGAAAGCTATTAAGAAAAAGGGACGTGTTAACTAAGAAGTTTGCTGATGAGGGGTGGGAACAGACAAAAGGGAAGTGGAGGGGATGGGGGACCAACAGGAGGGCAGTGGGCCTTTATTCCTGCCACCCAGGAGCCAGAGCCAGTGAGGATCTCCCAGAAGGCCCGAGGGCCCAAGCCAGAGCGTGAGGTGGGAACAGAGGAGGAGGTTCTGGGAGTTAAAAAGACGCTTAGGAACCTGTTTGGGTTTTGTTTTTGTTTTGGCTGGTTAGTTGGTTGGTTGGTTGGTTCTGGAGGTTGAAGCCAAGCCCTTTACACTGAGACAGGGTCTCGCTAATTGGCTCTAAGTTTCCCTGCCTGATCTTGAACTTGTGATCCTCCCACCTCTGCCTCCCAAGACTGCTAAGATGTGTACTTGGCACTTGCCTTCTGAAGTCCTAGTGCCTTCCTCCAGGCCCAGACCACATCCCCTGCCTCTACCTTTCACCCCATCCTGTTTCACTCTCACCTCAAGCCAGTCACTCTCCAACCAATTTGGGCCTGAGGCCAGGGCCTGACCCAGATCTCCAGCAGGTCTCTTAGGGAGCTCAAAGAGAGACAAAAATCTGGCCAGAGTCCAACTCTGATTCCTTGTCCCAACTCACCTCCTACCCTTCAGGCAAAGTACACAGCCACTCTGTCCACGCTATTATCCCCTCTGTATAGCACTGATCCTACCTTGCTCCAAAAGGTTTTGAGACTGCCGGTAGGAATAAGCACACTTCTATCTAGCCCATAAGGCTAACAAAAATTAAATGAGAAGGGCCTAGAGGAATGGCTCAGCGGTTAAAGAGCTTGCCTAGCAAATGCTAAGTCAAGCGCACAGCCCAGAGTTTGATTCCCCAACACCACATAAGCTGGGAATAGTGTTGCACGCCTGTAACCTTAGCATTTGGGAGGCTGAAGCAGGAGGCTTGCCATGAGTCTAAGGCCAGCCTGCGCTCCACAGTGAGTTCAGGACCAGCCTGGGCTGCAGAGCGAGACCCTATTTCAAAAAAAAAAAAAAATTAAATGTGGAAAATCAGAAAGCATGAACAAGCATAATATTGTTATTTTCTCCAAAAAGTAACTAAGGAACCTTCCTCTGGCTTCCTGATAAAATTTCTGACACAAGAGCGAAACTTCCCAAGTTTCCTAGCTTGAGCTAAGTTTTAAATGTGGCATCTGATTTTCACAACAAACCACTGCAACAGTCTGTGTTTGGATCTAGAATGTCCCAAGATTCTATCTCGGGCTTGGTTCCCCAATCTACGGCACTGCTGGGAAGTACGGGACCTGTGACAGGTGAGGCTTTAGGGAATAAAGGCCACTGGCAGCATATCCCTACAGGAGAGGATGGGACGCCTGTACCTTTCCTCTCTGCTTCTCAGCTCTCGTGAGGTGAGCAGATCTCTGCCATGTGCCCCACCATATGGTAGTACAAAGGCCCAGAGCAACATGGCCAAGTTACCATGCACTGAAATCATGAGCCAAGGTCAACTTTTCCTCATTTAAGTTGATTACCTCTGATATTTTGTCCCAGGGACAGAAGCTGACTAATCCATCTCATACCTTATTTTATAGATAAGGGAACTAAAACACAGGGTTCATATAATATGTTCAAGAATACATGTTAATAAGTGACAGCTGTACCTTGAAACTGATTTTTAACTCCAGGATCATAAACTCATACTTCCCGGGCAATGAGCAGACTGTGCCCTGTGTAAGGCAGCAGAGAAGAGTGAGGGGGGAGGGGGGCTTGTGGTCAGCCACCTCCATGTGTTCATTTTCTGTCTTTCATCAGGCTGCATCAGCCAATAGCAAAAATGTGGCCAGTTCTACCACCATCCTAATCACTGGTCTTAGCTGCTTCCACTGAAAACCTCCTCTCTACTTCCACAGCCACCAGCCAGGTCTCATCACTCACACTCAAGAGGTAGCAGGATGATCCTTCAGGACCTGCCTGCTCCCACCTCAATTCCTGGTATCTGCACACCAGAGACAGACACTGTCCTGGCCTGAGCACTCTACTTCTACAGACACTCCCAGCCAGACACCTCAGCTCTGCCACTTACTAGCCACCAAGGGTAAGTCACTTAACCAATATGAACCTCAATTTCTTCTGAGAGAATATGACAGCTATCAGGCAGAGCGAGCTTAGACATATTAAATACATTTGTATTTGTAAAGAACTTAGCCCAACGCCAAGCTGTGCATTAGTATTTAACCCACCCCCTCTGTGCACCTCTAGAAGTACATCCTTGTCCTGTGTCCTTAGGAAGCCAGGCTGCAAATGGGCTGGTGCTCATTTCCCTGTTCATCTGTCCCAAGCCCAGAAAGCAGGGAGGAGGGCTGCCTTGCGCAGCTGACAGGCTTACACCCAGGTCAGTTTCTCATTTGTAGATTGCTGGAGACACAAATTCCAGCATACCTGCCAATTGCACAGACGTAGAAGACTGCTCTACGTCTGCTCAGCCAGTCCACTTAGCAAGGCAGGAGGGCTGAAGGCCCAAAGCAGAGCCTATCCCTAGCCCAGATTATGAGCTGGGCTACCTTAATCCCCTTTCCAACTCCCAAGTCTGAGCTGGAGGTCCTACCTCATAGGAACAAATGTTAAAATGCACCCACATCCCTTGTTCAATATAACTCTGCTTTACTTTAAATTTAAAAGGACTTTTACAAATTTGCTTTTGAAATTACTTGTGAAGTAACTCATTTAATTCACTACTGGCTATGATTTCTTTTCAATCATACTGCATAGCCTGTAGCTTTTGCCAAAGATCCAATTCACAAATTGTTTTCAAATATGACATCTGTGTGGATACCAAACATTACAAATATTAAAGTTGACATGCTATTTTCTAAAGACATTTCTTTAAGCATGTGTCTATTTGGATTTTGCTTTTTCATCTTTTATAACTCCTAACATTCTATTCAGCTCTCAAACCATTTCCTGGGCCTTTGAAAGTCCACCCTGACCAGCAGGGATCACGTTCATGCAGAACCAGGGCACTTGGAACATCCCAACTCCACACATACAGGCTACCCATGTGGGTCCAGCTAAGACCACCACCCAACCCAGACTAATCAGGGCATCTTTGCTTGGACAAATTTACTTTCAATTTGAGACAAAGTGCCTTGCCACACATTTGAGTTAAATGTGACCTAATGTTTAAACAAATCTTTACTGGAATTTCCTGTGAATTCACAAATGACACAATACCATGACAGTATATATGTTCTGATGGAGGGTTGGGATTGTCAACCTAACAGATGACATTCTCTCTGCAACTCTCCAAGGAGGGAGTAATGGGGAAATGAGCCAGTGTGATCTGGGTAAAAGGCAGCATGGCCTACAGCCCTAGGGAATGAACAGTTCACAAGGTTGTGTGACTGATAAGAAATAGGGCCCCAATGTATACTGTACCCAGAACCAGCCTTATGACTAGTAGTCAGGTTCTCTTCTGCTTTACTGTGCTGTTTGGGGCTTTTTAAGGCAGAGTAATTTTTAAAGCCAGGTACAAACGCACATGCCTATAATCCCAGACTCTGGGGGCCAAGGCAGGAAAATCACAAGTTTGAGGGCAGCCTAGGCACAATTTAGTGAGATCCTATCTCAAAAAAAGAAAGAAAGAAAGAAAGAAAGAAAGAAAGAAAGAAAGAAAGAAAGAAAGAAAGAAAGAAAAAAGAAAAGAAAAGAAAAAGGGCTTTGGATGTAGCTCCAAGGAGCTAGGTTCAATCCTAGTACCACGAAAGAGGGGGAAAAGGATAAGAAACAGGTTGTTCGTATTATTAAATATATTCACCCCTTTGAAAAAGTCTGCTTGCATCACCTGCGATCAGCACTACTGCACAGGGCAGACTGCCCGGCACAGGGTGAGGGAGAACCCTGGATGCTGAGCTTCAGTCTGAAGTCAGCTACCAGCCATTTTCATCTCCTGAAGCTGATTCTCCAGCCACAAACCAGCCAGAGCTGCTCAGCTTCCAGTACACGGCCCTACCTTCAAGAAGCTGGCAGCAGGTGCCTTCTCCACACTAGAGGACCCCTTGTCTTTCTGAGGCCTGCTAGCAGCGTTCAGGGGGCAAGCGGTGAGGTGAGGACAGCTCCCCCAGAGAATCCAGGGCGCCAGCTGGGGAGGCCCAGTGGACATGCAGATGCGATCTCCTGCCTGCTGGGGGAGGTGGGGGAGGGTGAGGTGAGGTGAGGTGGCGCAGAGTGAGGCGAGGTGGGGCAGGGTAGAGCAGATGGCAGAGGAAACCACCACCTCCCTGCATTCCCAGCTAGGCCCTCAATTCGCAGGCTCACACTATTCTGAAGCTAATGTTTCTGGGGAAACCAGGCCTTTCCTACCCAATAGCAGTTACTGCAAGGTTCTGTGTCACCCACTGGGACCCTGCGCAGCACAGGGTACATTCCATTTTCCTTCTTGCCACAGGCAACAGACTCCAGTAATCTTAGTGCTACGTAGGTGCTCCAGAAACTATACTGAACTTGGGACAGAAGCTGAGTTGCTTAGCCAGGCTAGGTGACAGCCCAGGGCCTGTAATCCCAGCACTTTGGGAGGCTGAAGCAGGAGAAATGCAAATTCACTGCCCCAGCCAGGATAACTGAACAACTTAGCAGTACTGTCTCAAAGAAACAATTAAAAAGGAAATGCAGATGTAGCTCAGACGAAAGGTAATGTGTTCAAGCCCCCCTACTATCACAAAAAAAAAAAAAAGGAAAAAACATGTCCATGTAAGTTAGTTCAGAATGTACAGGTTTGCTCCAGGCTCTTGCAGTATGACATGCCCAGATATCTCTGTCAAACCAAAATCCCTGAGGCTGGGACCTGGAGAAAAGGCATCGTTTCAACAAGCTCCCTGGAAGATCTTGACAACTCAGAACCACTGGCCTCAGGTCTGCATGACAAGGGCATATGCTCACATCTACTCAACTGTCTGAAGAGACTGGACGTACAGAGAATATAAGATGGAAACAGTACCACCCTCTAAGCTGGTGTGACGGGGCCATGCCACCGTCCTGGAGCCAGCCCCCTCAGAGGGGGCCCGCTGGGTGACGCTGGTGAGTCGGCACTTACTCTCTCCTGAAGCTCCTTCTTTCAGCTCCAAGTCCAATCACTCCCCTCAGAATGGGCCTCCCAGGATGCCCCTCTCTCAACCTCGGCTACGCCAGCTCCCCTTCTACTAACAAGAGGCCCCTGTTCATTACTTAAATAATCTTTTATTTCTCATGCACTAGGAAAGATAGATCATATGAAACAACTGCTTTTCATAGCAAAGGCCTCAGTCCAGAACACAACACGGGACCAGCTGGGATCCGGGTCTGGTCAAAGATCTGGGGATCTCAGAACATAGCACCCCCAGAGCTACTGGCAGATCCAGCACCCTTCCAGCTGCAGTGGCCCCACACACAGCACATGGTATTGCTTCCTCCCATAATCGTAGGAAGCTGATGCAAAGAAACAACACGTGGACCAGGGAAAGGACGGAGAAAGCTGCTGGGCAGTGACTTGGCAGAAAACAGTGGTCCTGCACCTTGGAGCCCCAAGTCCATCCCCTCAGGCCAGGCAGCTCAGGGCATGAGCGAGCTCAAATTCAACTCTGCCCAGTGCAGAGCTGCTGAGCTCCACAGAGCCTTGAGAGCCCAGTGCCCAAAGCAGAGGCATACAGGACCTGCCTGACTGCCCCTCAGCCACATAAACAAGACAGGGTTTGGCAAACTTCAGCTCCAGCCAAAACCCAGATTTGGCGAGGCAGGACCCCAGAGACTAAAGAGGCCAGCCCCTCACAACCTCTTAAGCCTCTGTGGACACTGAAGACACCCGTAGGACAGCCAGGCCTCTGAGGATCCTGGGACAGGGCCCCCAGCAAGGTTGGCCCTCAATTCTCAGCCGTCAGGTACCACCTGAGCCAAGAGAGTGGTGAAGCCAATTCCTGGACACTGTTTCACTGAGGTGGACCAGGAAAGGCCGTGGCTACAGACATGCAGGACAGAAACAAAAGAATAAAGACATGCAGAGATCACAGAAGGACAGGCAGAATCTGAGGACAAAATGTGGTCACGGTGCTGAGACGGGGTGGGCACAGCGCGGGCTAGGCTCACTAAGGCCCTGGGCTTATGACGATGCCTGCTTCCTCTGGGATGGTCTCCAGCGTCTCACTCTGGACAGCCTGTGTGATAAGAGCCAGCTCCTGGCAGAGGGTCTCGTGGCGGTAGCCCACACGGATG
Source organism: Ctenodactylus gundi (assembly GCA_004027205.1). Lineage (NCBI taxonomy): Eukaryota > Metazoa > Chordata > Mammalia > Rodentia > Ctenodactylidae > Ctenodactylus > Ctenodactylus gundi. The sequence goes on along the minus strand of PVKB01006347.1, from coordinate 17,152 downwards.
TCCGGCACGTTGGTACGGCGAATGTCATTGCCCTCAGGGCCCTCCTTGGTGTAGTTGGGTCCCAGCCAGTGGCTTTTTACCTGCGGGGAATGTGGGTAACAGGTAGAGCTACCGCCAGCTTCCTGCTGTTTTCCAGGGAACAAAGCCCGGACCCCAAATTCGAAAGGGAGGAGCGAGGCAATGGGAAAATCTATGAAATACCTTGTGGGAGAAGCCACTCATGAGCACACTGTTGCGGGCCAGCTCACACATGTCACAGGAGCTGAGTTTCCACACTTGGGTGGCGATGCTGTACTCCTCCATCAATGGCTCCTGTACAATCCAGCCAGGTTCCCTCTTTTCAGCATGCCTAGCCGACACCCCCCTTCCCTCCGTGCCTCCCCTGTGGAACATGCCACTCAGTCTGCCGCACACCACCAGTAGGGGCAGCACCAGGGTCCCAGGAGAAGGCACAGCCGGCTGCCTGCCAGGCTCTGACCTTGGTGAAGTGGAACTGCAGGGGATCATCAGTGGACAGTGAGACCATGAGGCCGCGGGACAGGTACTCGGGTAACGGGTTCCGGTGGTAGCTGAGAAAGAGGCTATTGTTGCTGAGTGGGGACATGGCGATGCCAATCTGGGCCAAGTAATACAGGTATTGCAGGACTGGGGCCTGTGCAGGCAGAAGAGAGGGAAGGCCCATCAGGAGGCTCTAGGACACGCTGGTACTTGGGGAGTCTAGCACACAAGAGGGGCAGGGGACACGGAGGGGGGGTCCAGGCGGGGCAAGACATGAGAATGGTGACAGCCAGAACCCCAAGATGGGGACCCAGTCAAAGGCCCAGGGGGAAGCACTGGTTAGAGTGAGGAGAAGCAATGGAATCTAGGGGCCACGGAAGGAGGAGGGCCCACCGATCAAAGGACCTAAGTGGCTGAAGGGAAGGGAAACAGCTGTGCGGGAGGCTGGCATGCAGACCCTGACCTTGCGTAGCAGCAGCCCGTGAGAGATGTTCTCGGCCAGCATGAAGGCTGACACCAGGTGGTGGATGGGCCCCGCCTCCCCGCAATGCGGCCTCAGCACAAATGTGTGGAAGCCCCTCTGCCTGGGGGACACGAAGACAGGGTCAGCTCCAGAGCCTGTGCTCCCGAGCATCCACTCCGGCACACACACGCCCTCCAGCCAGCGAATGTGCAGGCCTGAGGTAGGATGCAGGACAGATTCTTAGCTGGGAGGGGTATGGGATGGAGCCCAAGAACCGAGAAAGATCCTATCCAGCCAGAGGCAGAGGCAACAGGTAGGTCAGGGATCAGGTGGTCCCAGCCTGAGGCTCCAGAGCAAGGTCTATTGGGCAAGAGAGCTCACGGCAAACAGAGATTCGGCACCAGGTAGGGCAGACACCTGCGCAGGTGGTTCAATGTGGCCATGTTGGCAAACATGTAGTACAAGTAGTAGGCGTAGGGTGGGTTGTCCTCCTCTAGCCAAGCCTCGGGGAGAGGGCTCTCCAGGTTGAAGACATGATTCTCTGGCTTGGATTCATCATCCACACTGTCAAAACCATCCACCTGGCATAGGATACCATGGTTAGTCCCAGAGCTGCAGCTGAGCCTGAGCTCGACCATCCTGCCCACACCTGACCCACACGATGCCCCTCACATGCTCCAGGAAGAGATGCAGCTCCGGGTGACTGGCGGGGTGCACAGTGGCCTCAAATAGCGGCAGGAAGATGTTCTCCAGCATCTCCTGGAAGTTAGCCAGCTGGCCCTTGGTGCGGTACACATCACTAGAAGCAAGACAGCACACAGGCACGTGTGAGTCAGGGCCAGCACGAAGAAGCCTGGGTTAGTAAGGGTCAGGGCTAGTCCAAGAGCACAGAAGCATGACTGAATCACACTGAGAACGTGGGAACACCTGGCTGGACCTGAGGGACAAACTGGGTGGGCATCCCCTTGTACTCAGAGAATCAGACTGGACCAGGGGAGGTTGAACCATCCCAGAAGGACAGGAAGCAGGCCCTACTCCCTTGAGCATGGCCTTTGTTTCTCCTCCCTCTCCAAGAGACACTCACAAGAGGCGAGGCACCTGCACGAGCCAGCGCACGTTGGGAGAGTGCACACGATGCATCACGGCCCAGCGTGCCAGCTTGTCCCACTCATCCCTCGAGCGCCCGTAGATGGAGAGTCGCAGCTCTGCATTCTGATATTTGCTCTCCTCCAGGTCTGACATCACCTCCTAGATGTGTGGAGCAGCCATCACACCCAGACTCCCATCCTGGCCCTCTGTGCACCACCATGCACATTCAGTCAGACCTCTTGCGGTCTCCTACCCACCCACACTCCCTCCATTTGGGTTCCCTTCCAGAATCCCCGTTCAGCAGAGCAGGGCTGCCCCTATACCTTGATGATGTGAGCAAAGTACTTCCCAGAAACCCTGTTGTCAGTCTTGATGAAAATCTCTCGGAGGACAGACTCTCCAATAGGGTTGTATTTGGCATTGAACTTGTCAAAGCGGTGGAAAGTGTTCCTGTCCTGGGATAAAGAGACAACGCAGGTTACCCCTGAGCCGTGCAATGACCCACCTTCCAGTCCACGTCATGGGGACAGACCGCATGCACGTCGAGTGTGTCCACGCTCAGGTCATAGGCAGTGAGATTCATGCTCTCGAAGACCTCCCGCAATGTCTGCTCACGGCCCTGCTCCACGTGCACGATCTCCTCCAGGTGCCGCTTCATTGCACGCTTGATGAAGCGCAGCAGATGCTTCTGGTTCATGCAGGATGAGGCATGGATGTGTGTATCTACCTGTAGTACAACGGGGAACTGCTGGGTTCACAGAAAGCCATGACGTTATAGGGCCAGTGCAGCAGAACGGAGAGAGCTCTCCATGTTGGATGTGGGAGAAGGGGAGGCCCTGGATGGGAAGGCTGGGCAGAGGTACAGGGTCAGGACACAAAAAAGGCCAAGGGGTAGAAGCCCACCTTGCGGATGTTGTAGAAGTCACGGTGGGGCACCTTCTTTTGGGCAGCCAGCTCCTTCATCTCGTTAAGCAGCACATGCATCTGAAACTTGGAGCTCAAGTACTGTAGACGACGGTAGCAGAACGACTTTCTGGGCAGAAGGAAAGCACAGCAGGGACTCAGGCCCCAAAGAAAGCACCTAGGAGGATCCAGGGAACAGAGCCAAGGGACAGGCCAACACGGTACAGGACGGAGACTTCCAAGAGGGCAGCAGACCCAGGAAAGGCCTTGGGCTCAGTAATGAGGGAGGGCGAAGAGAGCCGGTAACAAGTATCCGAGGCAGGGCAGAGGAGGACAGGAGAGGGCAGGGCAGGGCTGGCGCTGGAGATTCTGGGCTAGGAGGCAAGCTGCACGAGATGGCAGAAACTTACATGGGGCCATTGATAATCAGGGCCATCAGCACATTGACGTCAGCCACAAATTCTTGTAGGTCAGGATATGGCAGCTCTACCTCTGAGCAACTGGCATACAGGAAAGCTTAGGTAAGGCAAGCAATATGGACCCTGCAGCCTCTTCTAAAGCAGTGTGGACCTCTGCATGGAACCCCCTAAAGACCCCAACGCACACAACAACCCCTTACCGCTCATCAGGCTCCCTGTGTGTATAAACATGGACCACGCCATGCACCATACGCAGACCCAAGCCCAGGTCCCCAGGCATGGTGCTTGGTTCGCAATGCTCATATGGGTGTTGCTCCAGTGCAGGCGGGTGCACCGGAGCATCTGCAAAATGGAGAGTGTGTAGTCAGGACCGGGCCTCTTCCAGATCAGCTGGTATCTAGCCCAGAGGTCCCATAAGGGCAAAAGACATCAAAGGTCTCAGAAAGACAGTTCCAGCCCCAGTCTCCACCCTGACCCTTGTACCAAGAAGCTAGGATGAGCCTGGGTGAGGGAAACAGGCCAGGCAGAGATACCTGTTTCCCAGGCTCAGGAGCTCAGAGCATATGGTAAGGGGTACAGCTAGGGGTCCCTACCGGCAGACACAGGGGTGTCAGGCCCCTGCTCATAGGTCCGTGTCTCTAGGGGCTTCTCAGCCAGCTGCTGCAGGTAGCGGCGGGTAGTGGGGCAGAAGCTTTGCAGTGACAAGGCCATGTACTTCTCCCGGATGAAGAGTGCTCGTACCACACTCTTGGCTGCATCAAGCAGATCTGTGAATGGCACCTGGGGATGAGGACATGTGGTCATTCTCCCGGGTCTCTGACCTAGACTCAAACTCGTGCTCATCTCCTCTGAGGCTTTCCCCAGACCTCACGACATTCCCATCTCCTGCAGGCCTTGACCTGAAGAACATTCAGCCACTTTGGTCCCAGCACATCAAGCAGCCCCAAGCCAGACCCTCTGCAGCCCAGGTATGGGGAAGGGGCACAGCTCCTCCCAGCTTCCCAGACCCGGGGAGCCCCCAGGACACCAAAGGATGAAGACCCAAGGTCCTATCCCACACTCACCCCACACTTCTCCTCTCCAGAGATAGTGACCCGCTGAAATTCCCGTTCCAACATATCACGTTCCCTCAGGCCCCGGTCACCCTGCCCTTCAGCCTGCTCCTTGTAGAGCCTACGAGGAAGGGGAGGTGAACAGGGAGGGGCTGAAGCCGGCTGCAGGAGCGGGACAGGGCCAGCTCCACCTCCCCTGGGCGTGCCCTTCTGCCCTCCTCACTGTAGGTCTGAGTCACTGTCCGTCTTCAGGAAATCTTGCTTGGCCCTAAGCAGGATATCGGGCTCCAGCCTAGAGGCAAGTGAGGCCAGAGGTCAGGCAGGGTACAAGAGGTGGCTCCACCTCCCGTGTTCAGGCACTGCGCTAGGTACCGTGCACATGTTGTTACTCACGGTCCTCACAGGCAGGGCTGGAGGATCTTGTGCTGTTCTCACCTAACTTCAGATAGGAAAAAGCAGACCCAGGTTTTGAGTAGCACATTCTACCCCAGGAGACATATGCCCACACCAGAATATCGCATCCAGGTTCCAAAGCCTGTGTTCTACGCTACCTCCTGGGTAGACCCCAAACAGAGGAATGGTACGGGGAAAGGGCTAGAAGGACACTGGGCAGGCTGGAGTCCCTTGGCTGCTCCTCCTCTGGGCTCCACGTGGGGCTCACTTGACATCCTGGCTGATCTGCCGTTCCAGCCGCTGCCTCCGCTCCTCCAGCTGCTCGATGGGGCTCTCTTCCGGGAACTCATAGGGGGCACTACGAAGCTCACTCTCCGCCAGAGAGCGACTGAACAGCTCCTGGGGGGAGGAAAGGAGGAGGAGTCGGAGGACCTCATCCTCAGGTGCTCAGTCCCCGGCCTCCCCTACAGAGCCTGGGCATGAGGTATGGGCAACAGGAGCCAGGGTTTCTGGGAGAGGCTGAGGGAGGTCAAATATGAGGTGAAAAAAAAATAATAAGATGGAGAGGGGACTGGGGTGAACGGGGATGGGAGCAGAGCAGGGTGTGGGCTGAGGGTGCAAGGCGCCAGGCAATACCTCCGCGATCTCCTTGCATTTGCCATCCATAGACGTGCGCAGGTCGAGCGGAAAGTGCTTGAGGCAGGGGGCAGGGCCTGGCAAGGATCGGGCAGGCTGCAGCGGAGGGGCCCCCACACCACCCCGAGCCTCTGCAGAGACAGTGATGCCAGGGTCAAGGGGTGGAGGGAACTGGGAACCCCTGGAAGCCATAGGCCCCTGCTCGCCCCAGGCCAGCCCAAGGGCAGCCAGGGCCCAGGCACTGGGCAGATGCTCCGCAGAGGTAAGGAGTGAGCCCACATGTGGCTCATGTCTACCTCACCAGCCCCAGGCTCATAAAGGTGCCATGCTCAAAGAATCTGAGGCACGGATGAGGACCCAATCCCCGAGGTCATGAGAATCTGCATACGACTACCTCCAAGAAGTAGGCACACAGGTGTACACATGTACGAACGCACATGAACACACATACCAGGCACTCATTGAGGACCAGGTGGTCTTACCAAAGACTGCCAGTCCACAGCTTCCAGAACAGCTAATCCATGATTGGACCTGCCCCTGAACTAGATCCTGTTTTAGGAGGGGCAGGGCTTGCCCGCTCTCCCAAATCTACAGGGCACAGGGGAAGTCACAGTGGCCACTCAGCTCTGACCTGAGAGGCCAGTCTTAGGGAATAGGAGCTATGTTTGGCAGGGGAACTCTGCCTCTTCCCTGGAGGCCTGCCCTCTCCCCAGGACCCCAGGACTGCCAAGATGTGGCCTGGCCCCAGTATGTCCCTCCCACTGCTGGCTGCCCCTCCAAAGGAAGCCGCCACAAACAGTCTGAGCCACTCAGAGGCCCATGGATCTGGGCCAGAGGCCCCATGAGGGGCCCTGGGGAAGGAAGAATCAGAAGCCAGGGGTCACTTTACTTCAGAGGCAGAATTCTTCATCTGCACTACCCGAAGGCTGACACTAAAGGCTTTGAAGCTGCTAGTCTACTGCTCCATTTAGACCCTTCCCAGGCTCGCCAGCAGAAAGTTCTCCGCAGACAATCTGGTCGTCCCAGCCCGCTGTGGAGGATGCTCTGCTCCAGCACCTCCAGCACCATCTTTCCCGTCTCTATTTGGCTTAGAGAAGCACTGGAGGCTCTGCCCAGATAGCATGCCTTAAGGTCTCTTTTCCCAGTACTCCAGGTCTGGCCCCATCGCTGAACAAAAAGCAGAGGGAGTCACCGACCGCAGACCCAGACTCAGCCCCCTACCGCCTTGGTCCCTGACTAGCCCCTACCTGCCAGGTTCGGTTTACTCAGCCTGCAAGCCTGTGCCCCTTGCCCGCCTGTTTGCCGAGTAAAGCAGCAGCCAGTCCCCCAGGACAGCTCAGGGGCTGGCACGGGCTGTACCAAGTGCAGAGGCAAGCAGGGGAGACCCTGTGATGGCTGTGAGCAGGGGGTTGAGGGAAGTCCAGGGGAGTCCAGAAATCCAGGGAACCAAGTACAGGAGACAGAGAAGGTGAAGAGGGCCTTAACCTTTACAATGCTGGGAGGCCCAGCCAGACAATGCTTCCAGAGGAAAGCAGAGGAGGCTGGTATGATCAGGGCAGGCTGGCAGGGAAGAGCCAAGCCTCCTTCAAACCAGAGTCCTAGGGGACAGGGAGTGGGCTGGGCCTGGCTGGTCAATGGGTAGGAGGGGAGAAAAGGAAGCAGAGCAGTCCTCCTCTTCAAACCCAGCAGTCCCAGGACAGCTTCTTCCGACCACCACAGTCTCTGGGCCCTGACATTGGGGGACAAGGCCTTAGCTAGGAAAAGGAGCCAGCTGGCAGATGGTTGATTTCAGGTAGGAGCCAGTCACTAAGGCTGCGTGACCCTAGGCCTGCAAGCCCTATTCTAAGCCCATCGTCTCCGCAAAGACAAACCACCCAGGAGGAGAACTCTGGGGGAAGAGGACTAGTATTTGGAGGACTGAAGTCTAACTGCTCCCACTTACCAGAATGTAGACTACAAAAGGGTGAGAGGCAGCCTAGTTGCAGCCCTGAGGACTCAAAGAAAATGCTCTGCGCGTGTTCTGCAAAGCTCCAGGCTCTGCACACAGATGTCTATGGTTAAGACCTCCTGGGACCAGCAAACACTCCCCACGTGGAGCCCCACTCACAGCAGAAGCTGGGAGGCTCTTGGGCCAGCACAGGGCCAACAGGGCTGAGCAGAGAAGGTCAGTGAGAGGACAAAACTTGGCAGGGGCAAAGATAAGATGACGCCATCTCTTACTTGGATGAGCAGGAAGGGCAAAGATGGGTTCCAGCCCCAGCTTGGGGTAGAAGGTGTTTGCCTGCCCAAGAGCTACGATCTACGTATCTCCTTCTCACAGAGGGACGGCGACCACCTCTAACCCCCTCATGAGGAAGCAGACCACAGGCCTCCGGGGCTGGTCTGTGTCATTGCAGCAGGAAGTCAAGCCTTCGGTCATAATCTGAAGCCACTTTCTAGGGTGGCCTAGAGCCTCCACAGCAATGCGCACGCGCGCAAGCAGGACAGGTTCCAACAACTAGAACCATCCCCCCACAAGCCTGCCGGGCCTCTGTAGAGGGCTCCCATAGGTGCACAGGCAATCACCTCCATGCTTCCTGAGGCCTGGCTTAGAAGATTCAGTGCCTGCTAGTCCCTTCTCCCAGGATCTATACTGAAGCTCCCAAGCCTCGGCATCACACAAACACACCTATACTCACTTAAGAAGTCAACTAAAAGTCAGAAGGGGCTACTCCCCAGCCGCTCCACCAACTCCGAGACTGACCACATCAGACTCCCTCTTGACTAGGCGCCCCTCCCTCACTGCCTGCATCCACTGCCCAGACTGCCTCAGGAGACAGGAAAGCGCCCAAGGCTTTGATGCACAAGAATCAGATGCTCTCCCCAACTGGCCACCCACGTGTCTCTCGTTTAGCCACAGGGCAACTGGTTCAGAGATAACCTCTGGGCACACACATTCTGGATGGCACAGACCTGGGCTCAGACAAAACAGACCCCCAGAACAGTACAGATCCAAAGCAGGCTTCTTCAAAGACACAAGAAAACATCAGAGGGGGATATGGGTACCAACAGCTACAGGATGACAGACGAACCTGGTCACGAAAGTGGAAGGCACATCTTAGCCACAAGGCCCGAAGGCAGCACACAGACAAATATCCTCACCAAGCAGAGACCCAGAGCCCTCACAGGATGAGCACAGCCGCAGGAAACCACCACTCCAAATGCTGCAGAGATGCCCACAGAGTGGGCGCCGAACTAACGGATGCACAGCACACCGAGTACAAGCTGCCCCAAGGACACCCCATTCTCCTGGAAAGACTCCACACAGACCAGAAATGAGCAACGGCGAGAAATAGTGACAGTCAAGCCCCTGCTTTGACTCAGACTAGCAAGTGACGTGTCCTCATGTCAGATCTGCCACTGAGGGATTCTAGATCTGAGGTCTCAGAAACAGGACTAGCCCCAAGAGGGACAGTCTGAGCCTGCCTGGGGAAGACACGGGAACCAATGAGGATGGCCAGTCCGCAAGCCAGTCAGTCCCACACGCCCGCACTCCATTCACACACCCTCAACATGCAGTCTCAGCATATGCACACGCAGACACGTGTGCACACACACCCACGCCTACTCCTTGTTACAAAGGACATCATCCTTGACATAGAAAGCCCAGTCACCCCACGGGATCTCCCTTCCCACACTACCTCCCAAGCCAGCCAACCCCGGGCCCGTGCTGCGGGACACCGCGGCGGGCGGCGGGAGTACAGGAAAAGGGAGACCCTCTCTGGGGGTGGGGGTGGGGTGGGGGTGGGGGCAGGAGCCCGGACCGGAGGTGGAGGGAGGCGCCGACACAGGGGTCCAGGCGTAAAAGCACACACTCACCTGGAACCCCAGCGGCCTGAAGGCTGGCCCGCTTCTTAAAGGGATATTTAGCCTTGGGCTTGCAGGGGCCAGACGGGTATGATGCCATGGCTGGGGCGAAGCGACAGCGGACGAGTCGAAGCGGCACCGGTTGGGCCCTGACTCTGCCACATCCAACCCCTTCCTCCGCCCCGCCCCCGCGAGTGGCTGATGCAGGAAGCAGCGCCCCGCAGGCGGAAGAGGCCCTGGCCACGATTTCTGATGTTGTCTAGGCAACCTCGGGGAGCGGGGCCTCCATCCCTGCCTCGCTCCCTTCCTTCCCTCCTCGGTCCCTGGAGAGGGGATCTGATGGTGGATGAGCCTGGGGGCAGTGGGGGGTCTAAGCAGAGGAAACTACAAGGGGCAGCCCGCAGCTCTGCGCGGACACTCGCTCCCGCCCACCTCTGGAACCCCCACCCTTTGCCAGGACTCCAAGGCAAAGGAGCCAAAGTCCAGGCCAGCTGGTCCAGCCAGCCTGGAAGGAAAAAACACAAACAGCGTGAGCGCCTCCAGGCTGCGAACGCGTTCTCCTCAGGAGGGCAGGGCCTCTCCCCCTTCGTGTCTGTCTCCGTGGGACCCCGGCTTCGGGGCTAACCCCGCTCGGGGACGGGAGGGCACAACTGAGGATCCCAGCTCGGGAGGGAGGGGCCTGTCTTGGGAAAATTCCACCGTGCCGGCGGACGCCGCTGCCTCGGGGAACACGGCGTCCACGAGGCAAGGGGACAGACCCCGCCGCTTCCGATCTGTGTCGCCCCCTCAGGCTCTGCTGCCCCGGCTCTTCCAGGGAGCGGGTCGCCGCCCCGAGGTCCCGCGGGCAGGGCTGGGGCTCCGCCGCCGGCCCCCTGTCCGCAGCGCTCCTCCGCGGTGGGGTCCCTCCCGGCGGCCGACCTCGCACACGCTTACCTGAAGCCATGCTGCCTGGGTTCCGAGGAGCACCGCGGGGCCGCCCACGAGGGTCGGCCGGCGGGGAAACGCGGGTGGCGAGGGAGGGGAGGAGGCCAGAACCCCGAGTCCGGCCAAGTCGCTCCGAGGGCTATTTCCTGGCACAGAGATGGGGAAAGGAAGGCGGTTTTTCAAAATCGCCAGCTGGGTGGAGGCGGACGGCTTCCGACCTCAGCCGACTGACTGACCTCGGGAGACCCGGGCGCGCGGCCCCCAGCCGGGCACTCGAACCGCGGGCGGGCCACGTGCTCCCGAGTCTTACGGGCCCGGAACTTCTCTGGCTACTTGCAACACTCCCGGGACGTTCGGGATCCGAATCCCAAGGCTGGGCCGAGGGGGAGTTGCGCAACAGGTGTGACCCCCACCAGGGCTCGCAGGCACTGCGCCAAGCTCGGGCCTCCGGCCGGGTCATTCCCGTGGCCCCGCCCCCGCCTGGCCGGCCCCGCCCTCGCCTTTTTTCCTCTTCCTGGGCGCCACGTGGGCAGCCACCACACTAAGGTTGGAATGGCCTGGCCCTGAGTCTTGGGCAAGTTTTGTTCGTCAGCTTGCTCATCAGTGAGATGGCATTGGGGTAATGACAATACCTCGCTCAGAGGAGTTACTATGAGGATTAGTTGCCACCGTGAACTGTAGCTCGTGGCCTGGTCTCAGGTTCACAGTAAGTAGCACTCTCATGCCTGTATTCCCCGTGTATTTACCTAGCTCATCCTTTTGGCAGGCATCGTTAGGTAGGGTGTACCCTGAAATACTGGCTCCCCTTCCCACATTAATTGCTGTACTTGGTGGTTATAAGCCTAAGTTCCATAGCCAAGATATCTGGGTTCAAATTCAGACTCCTCCACTTACTGACACTGACAAATAATTTAACTTCTCTGAGTGTCTATTTCTCATATAAAATGAGTGTAAGAGTACCTGGTTTGTATAGTTTAAGATAAATAAGTTAATTGTTTAGAACTGTTTATGGCTGTTAGCCTGTACTCTGTTCATGTATTAGCACTGCTTTGGCCTCGGCCTTGGATCATATAGTAAGTCTGTTGATTCATCTTGCAGCCTATAAAGAAGTTGGCTTCACAGAACTACAGATTTCCCATCCAACCAGCACCCTCACTTCCAAGGAGCAGAGAATTCTACCTGAATTTCATGTGAAAGGAAGTCCCTTTACTGAATATAATTAAGTATGTGAGCAGCAACGAGTTTTTATTCCCTCCCTGGTGGGAGCCCTTTGCTGCTACATCCAGTTCTAATATTGTTTGTCCAACTCCTCCTGATACTCAGTTCCCCCTTACAACTTCCTTTTCAAACTCTGGCTCCTCCTTCTCTACCCACTCTGGATTCTGGACCCAAAACCCTACTTTACCTGCAACAGGCACCTCCATTGATCCCCGGTCTACTGCTCCTCACACCAAACAAAAGACACCCCAGGATCTTGGGCTAGAGATGTAGCACAGTGGTAGTGTGCTTACCTAGCACGTGCAAGGCCCTGGGCACTGAAACAAAACAACCTCTGTCCTTTATAAATAGGGGGGAGGAAGTCCATCTCATAAAGAATCAGAACGAAGAGGACAAGGAGATACCATGCTCACGTATCAAAATAGCAAAGACTCAGAAAAGCACCCTAACACTGCGAAGTACATGGTTAGTGGAAATGGAGTTACATACACGCTACTGGTGACCATAAACATTGACGTAATCTTTCTGAAAGCCATTTAGTAATTTGTAATCAGGTCCTCATAGTTTCTGTTTGACCTACAAATACACTTCCAGGAAACTGTTCTTTTGAAGAGTTTTCTGTGTGTCAGAAAAATACGTGTGCCCAAATTGTTCACCACTGCAATGTTTACCACACAGAAAGTTTGGACACTTTAGGGTCCAATAATCAGGGAATGTTTAAATTATGTCATATGTATATAATGAAATATAGCCACTAAAAATTGTTCGTGGAGAATTTTTTAATGTTTACCATACCACGGTAGGTGAAAGAAGGGGTGCAAAAAACTGCATGTAGTATGGTACTAATTATGTGGTATATATACACAGAAAAATACAAAAGAGCTGAAAAATGATCATCCGTGAGCAGTGGAATTATGAGATAGTTATTTATACCTTTCTGCATTTAAAAAATAGTTAACAGTAGATATGTTACTTTTATAACAAAAGGTATAGAAATTAACAGAAGCCTGTAAAAGTCTTATCATCACCTTCACACCCTCTCACCCCAGACTTAAAAGCCCTGAAGATTGAACTCAGGGCCTTGCATATGCTAGGCAAGTGTTCTACCACACCTTTTACAAATTTTGACCGTCTTACTAAAGTTGTCTAGCCTGGCCTTAAATTTCAAATCATCTTGTTTCTCAGGTAGCTGTGATTATAAATGTATGCAACCACACTCAGCTTCCTAGGTAAGCTTTTTATTTTATTTTATGGTACTGGGGATTAAACTCAGGGCTTTCACGTGAAGTATATTCCTAACTCCTCCCATTTTTTTATTTTGAGACGGAGTCTCATAACCTGGACCAAACACAAAAGACTCACTGTAGATGGGCGTCCCTCTTATGAAATTCGCAAAAATGATGGCATGAAAAGAGGCCAGGATGAGAGAAAGGATAGAAAAAGGGTAGAAAAAGCACTTTACCATTGAGCTACCCTCTCAGAGGCCAAATGACTGCTAGGAAAAGGATGAATATCTGAGAACGAGGGGGGGGGGGGAAGGTATCAGGCAAAGGTTAGAAGGAAAATGGTATAGATGGTCATTGATTCCCCAAACCATGTTTCTACAGTTGTAGAATTTGGAATTCACATATATAAAAGAAAATAACCTTAATTACCTACCTCAAAAAACAAAAGTGCTTACTTGCCCAGGTTGACCTCACACTTGAGATTCTTCTGCCTCAGCCCCTCAAGTAGCTGAGATTCTAGGATTCCAGGTTTTAGTAACCATCCTGTATTACAAGTAAGCTATTCTTAATATGATCTCCTAATTGGTCTTGGAGCTCTCAAGAACAAATAAATATGAGGATTAAAAACAAGCACTATGTAACATAGACAGTCACCTACATTCTGATGAGATGCAAGTTTTGGGCTTGGCCATGTGGCACAGATCTATAATATGTAATCCCAGCATCCCAGCCTGGGTAATTTAGCAATTTACTGAAACCCTGTCTCAAAATTAAAAATAAAAATAGGATGGGAGTGTAGCTCACCTGAGTGTGAAGGTCCTGGGTTCAATCCCAGTACCACAAAGAAAGCTGACATTAATTTTAATGGCTATACTTTTTTGGGGTAATGGTACTAGGGCTTGAACCCAGAGCCTTCTTACTGAGCTACAATTTTGAAATGCTCTCTCTAAGTCACTAAATTATCCAGCTTGGGATTGAACTTGCATTTCTCCTGGGATCACAGACCTGCTCCACTAGACCCAGTTTAATGGCTATAGTCTTGTATTGGGTCAGGCCTCACTTAGTACCTCTCTAATCAAAATCTACTCACCCAGCCAGTCAGTAGATGGCAAACCTGTCTTCCAGTCAACCCAGGCAAACCAGTTAATTAGTCCGTTCACGAGTCTCGCCAGTCCCATCAGCAACACACACTTCGCTAGATGACCATCCTTTATTTCCAGGCAATGTGGGATATAGCCCTTGCTAGGAAGTTAGCCCTGGCTGCAGCTATGCATCAGTATCACACCTACACAACATTAACAGGGACCTCAGTGAGGTCCCATTTTCTACCAAGAGGTTGGGAAACAGAGGAATGAGTCATGCTATGGCTTCCATTTTCTCACATCTGCTTTAATATTGTTTTGAGTCCTGAGGTCTTCCCTAGCTCTAAAACATTCTCCTCCTCTCAGGCTGTTCCCACCATGGTTCCTTAAATTGGTCCTCCCAGAAGAAACTCAGGCTCCCAATGTCAACACACTTTTTATTTCTCTAAAGAACTACTTCCCTTCCCTTCAGGCTTTCAGCTTCCTGCTGATGTCAGTATCCTTAGGCCGGAGCACTCCTCACAGATACTAGACTCAGAAGGACAGCACACTTGCAGCTCCAACAAGACCCTCGACCAGGGCTATTTTCTGAGCCCAACCTATGTCCAAACCCTTACAGAATCGAGCTGTCTAGTTCTTATTCCTCAGTTTCTCCTAGTAGGCAGCTTCTCCTACTGGTCCACCTTAGTCACTCAGCACTGTTACTGTACCATCTTTACTTATTTATAAGTCTTCAATGGATTTTGGCCAAATCCTTCATCCTTTCATCCAAAGCCTCATTGGCTAACTCAAATTTCACTTTCCTGTCCACGTCTGTCAGCTATCCCTCCCTGTACCTTTCACTCCAGTCTGATCACATCAAAATCCTGTCATCTCTGAATACATTTTTACACCTCATGCTGTATGATTTATTCTCATGTTCTTTCCTCTCTTCAAATGTCTATCTCCCTATTCTGTTTCTCCATGTAAGTTTTGCTCATTTTACAATTACCTCCACCCCCTTTTCTCTAACACAGAATCTGTCAGTCTAGCAGTTAGATGTGTGCATAATTGCCTCTCCTACCAGGGGTAGGGGGTAGATTTCATAAGAGTTTTCAGTACTGCTTTTGTTGTTTTTGCAGTACTGGGGATTGAACCTCAGAGTCTTGCATGTGCTAGGCAAGTGCTTTATCACTGGGCTACACATCCAACCTGAAGCTAGGTTTTAAGCAGCTCTGAATTCCCCAGCAGTAGAACTTTAAAATGTGACACTGAATTTCTTCCACCTCCTCCTTGGGACTGAAAGTTCCTGAAGTCACTTCTTTCCCCTTCTTGTTCCTCCACTACACTGGATATAAAACACATCCTGAAATCTCCTTTTAACTCAGGGTATGTGCCAAGTTCACTGGAAGTAATTTCTTTCCCTTAAAATGATATGGCTGTAAAATCCGTGAATGAAATGCTTGTTTTAGCTCAGTTTCTGATACAAACATGTTCACTCAATGAGGATAACTTTTCTGTGCTTCACTTTATTCATCTCTAAATGAAAATCACATCACCTACCTGCTTTGCCTGCTTCACTAGGACACAGTCGTAAGTATGACAATAAAGTAGAACAACCCTAGGGAAGACTCAGACCTGACAAGGGAAGGCAGGAGGCCCCTCGCACAGGATGGTATGCACTATGGTGGGTCTGTGCTCTCAGAGGCCAAATGAGTGCCCTGACAGTAATGGGAAGCACCCACTCAGCAAACTGGCAAACAAAGCAGAAACAGCACTGCAGTCGGTAGTGGTGAAGGCTGAAAAAAGGAACACACTCAAGCATTTTTCCCATGTGTGGAGTAAGATTGTGACACCTTTTTCCAAGGCAAGACTGCTGCTTCTGTGGCTTCCACATTTGCCCAAGGGTTCTTTCTCTTGCTGGCTGCTCGCACAGGGGTAGTGGCAAAGAAGATCACTGATTTGTCGATTTGCCAAGCTACGTGGCCTTGAACAAAGGATATAATCTTCAGGCTTCAGTTATCTGGGTCTGTAAGCTGGGAAGAGCAATGCTTACTTTGAAGTTATTGTGAGAATTGATAGCTACATGCCACGTAAGTGATCTAGCACTTTTCAGCAGTTCCTTGCTTTATATAGTGCACCTTTCAACACAGCCCTGGCCTTAGGTATAAAATACTAATATTGGGGGTAGGAGAGGGCACAACTGGTAGGGAGGCTTAATTACTGAAACCTTATGGCTAAAATTATTGTTGTCCTTAAATCAGAGGTGGGGGATGACCATATATAGCAAGCAAAATCATTTGGTATGGCCCAGCCACAGCAACTGTCACATTAGGGATGAGTTAATTATATATTTTTACTAACTATTGCAAGCTAATTTTAAGTTGCTAATTTTGTATTGGCCACAAATGTCATAAATATCCAAATGGCCCTTGGCAGTGAAAAGGTTTCCCATCCTGTTGTTTGGATTGGGGGTGTCCCCTAGGGGCTTCATGTGTATGGACAGAGTGGGATGCCTATGGAACCACGTGCTGTTGAGAGGTGAGGTGTGGTTAGAGGGGGTGGGTGCTTGGAGTTTGACAGGGAGGGATTGTGCTAACTTGCTGAGACTGGGGAGCTGCCAGGGCCGAGCTCTCATGTGTATGTTGACTTGCGGGCCACCAAGTAAGGGAGGGGCACCCACACTGGGTGTGGGGAGCCCAAATGGTAGCTTGAACTAAGGAAGAAAGAAGAAACATTGTTAGAGCTTTTCCTGGGAAAGTTTTGGCCTTTATTAGTCTTCAGGTGTCCACTTGCCCTGCCTTGGTTGGGTCCTGTCCAGCTTCGCTTTGTGTCTGCCATGTCCTGAGCAGCTCTCCAGTCTCTGCCTTGTGCTTCGACCACTGCCAGCCACCCACGGATAGACTGAGATCTTCTGAGATCGTGAGCTAAAATCTTTCCTCCACTAAGTTACGGATTCCAGGTATTTTGGCTCAGCAAGGAAAAAGGTAACTAAGATAGAAATTCGTACCAGAGATGTGGGATAATTGCTCTGATTTTACCTAACTATGTGGTTTGGAAGCCTTTAGAAATGGTTTGCAGGAGGAGTTTGGAAAGGTTTGAAGATGTCAGCTAGAGAAGCCTTGAAATGCTGTGAGCTGAGCTTGATGAAGGATTCTGGCCAGAGCTCTGAAGATCAGAAATATGGATTGTAAAGGACAGGCTCAAAAAGTTTTAGATGGGAAGGAGGACTTTATGTAAAGCATGCATGCTACACTGTGGCAAAAAGTGTGTCAGCATTTTGCCCTAGTCCAGAGACTTTGCCTGAAACTGAGATTAAAGGCAGTGGACTATTTCATCTGCCAGAGGAAATCTCAAGGCAGCCCAGTATTCACACTGTCACATTGGTACTACTTACAGCTTTTAGCCAACTCTGTGGTGAAAA
>PVKB01006346.1:0-65447 GCA_004027205.1 Ctenodactylus gundi | reverse complement strand
AATGGCCCAGGACCTTCAGGAATGAGGGTACGGGTCACCCCGCCAGGGAAAGGACCACGACCTGCTGAGGTCCTTGCTGAGGGCCAAGGAGATACAGAGGGGGCAGTAGAAGCAGGCAGTTACAAATGCCAGCTACGACCAGGTGACCAGTTGCTGAAATAAGGACTGTAATTAGAATTTTTTCTCTTTATATGTGTGTGTGTGTATGTGTGTGTGTGTCTCCTTAGTATTGGCATTTATTAAGTTACACTCTAATGTTAAGCCATTGAATGGCCGGAGGATAGGTGTTCTCCAAAGGGGAACTTTGTTCTCTATTGTGGGGGGGAATTTATTGCGTTTCCATTTGTGTGCAGTGCAGTTGTGCTACGTTAGGCATGGTTACTACCTTGGCTATTGTACTTGGGAATTAGGTATGGTTCAAGGAGATGCGTCTGGTTGTCAAATTGACAAGGGGTGGATCGTGACAGCTGGAGAGGTTATGTCAACCTGAGGCAATCGGGAACCACACCTGGATTAGGGTTTAGGAACCACGTCTAGACTGGGAATTGAGAACCAGCCGGCATAGTGTGAGTGACGTGTGGGCCAGCCAATGAGGGAAGAGCACCCAATGGATGTGGGAGGGCCGACTGGAACTCCAAGGGTATAAAAGGAAGGAGGAAGAAAAGGAAGGAGGAAGGAAGCTCCTTACAGCTCCTTCCTCTGGGGAAGCTCTCGCCCTCCCGATTGTCTACGGACACCGACACAGGCCTGCCACACGCCGCAGGTGGTCAGCACGGATCCGCTCTGGTCTCCACCTGCACCTGTCTGCCCGTCGCTGCTCTTAGTTCCCGATCTCCAGGCTCCGGTCTGCGCCATTGTTCTCCGAGCAACCGAGATCCGCAGCCGACCCTCACCGGCTGTCCCGCAGTCCCAGATGGGAGATCTGCTTCACGGCTGAGCAGCCACCGGACCCTCCAGCTCTGGCAGGTGTAGGCTGCCATCTTGGGCTATCTCTATCCTCGGATTTCTAAGCCTTCCGCCTAGATCCTTTTTGTTATAATTTCTGTAAATTCTGCCTGTTGAAAAGAACCCAAACTGATACAGATTTGAGTTGGTCCCCCAGCACCTCATAAATTGGGTGTGGTGGTGCACGCTTATAATCCCAGCACCAGGAGGCAGAGGCGATACGACAGAGGTGAGAGTCCAAGGCCAGCCTGGGTTACACCAGTGAGCTCAGGACCAGCCTGGGCTAGCAAGTGAGACCCTGCCAAAATGCCTGTCAGATGGCCTGTCAGAATGAAACAATCCCACAAAGACATTCTAATCCCAATTCCATCCGACGTGACTTTCTAATTCCTGGTAAAAAAGTTACCAGATGCATGAGGAGGTAGATAATGTGTTTTCACTTTGCTCCCCAGACCCTCAACAGAGGCAGCCAAGGAGCTTCCTTAAGAGAGTGTCCCCCCCCCCAGATGGGACTGGTTGGGAACACATAGGAAACATCACCTCATGTGGGGGTGCTCAGGGCAGGACATTCACTAAGGGGACACACGTTCAGAGGGGTCACCTGGATAGGACAGGAGAGCCAGAGAAAAGTTACCTTGCTCCTAGTGCACCTGGAGCTCGGGGTGGGCGTGGGGGATTATACGAGAACGCAGGAATTCTGGTTCAGGATCACAGCCGGCCTCTCTGTCTCTCTCTGTCTCTCTGTCTCTCTGTCTCTCTCTCTCTCTCTCTCTGTGGTGCTTGGGACCCAATCCATGGATTGTTGCTCTGAGTTACATCACCAGCCCATTTTTAAATTTTGATTGTCAGACAGGGTCTCCGTAAGTTGCTAGGTTGCCCAGGCTGGGTGTGACCCTGCCAGCCTTAGCCTGGCACAGCACTGCACGCAGGCCTATGTCACCGGACCTGGTCAGGGGAGTTTCTTCTAGGGTTCTGGGCAACAATCTAAACACAGTTCTCAGTGCCAAAGAGTGTTCAAGGCCTGGCTTGGGCTCAAGCCCCAGGGAAACTCTGCAGATGGCTGTGTCACAGAACGGACAGGGCAAGAGGAATGAGGAGACTCCACAGCCCTACAACCAAGAAACAAACCAACCAAAATAGAAAAGACTCCAGGGAAAGACCCCTTGGAGCCCTTCCAGGAAGTGGGGGCTGTTCTCTCTCTCTGGCCTTTTAAATAAAGACCTGTTGTCCTTCTAAAAAAAAAGAATCCAAACTGACCCACATGTCAGATTTAGAAAGTGAGGCCTTTGATGCAACTGTGAGAAATACATTCAGCCATGCCTGATGGCACAGGCCATGATCCCAGCAGTCTAGGAGGCCAAGAAGGGAATGCCACAAGTTTGAGCCCAGTCTGGGTGACTGAGTGAATTCCTAAGGTTCTGTCTTAAAAGGGCTGGAATATAGTTCAGTGTGAAGGTCTTGGGTTCAGTACCAGAAGCACAAGGCCCTAGGTTTGATACCCCAGCATGACATAACGCTGGGTGTGGTGGCACACACCTGTAATCCCAGCACTCAGGAGGCTGAGGCAGGAGGACTGCCCTGAGTCCAAGGCCAGTCTGGGCTCCACAGTGAGCTCAGGACCAGCCTGGGCTACAGAGCGAGACCCTGTCTCAAAAAAACAAACAAACAAAAAGAATGGGAGATAAACAAAAATGTTTAAATACTAGCTAAAACTTTGCCAAGGTGATGAATTACTATAAAGGGAATTATACTCGGGTGCTGGGAAAACTGGAGACCAAGGGACAATCTTGGAAGTAGCCGAGGGAGGCGTTACGGTACGTGGGCAGGGGACAAGGAAAGCCACGTGCGTGAGCAGTGGCTGATGTCTCACCAACACAGGACTCTGGGACACAGTGATGTGCAGGATGTCCTTCAGAAACACGGCCAAACAGAGGCGTTTTATTTCAATGAAAGATGAAACGGCTCATTCTCCGTAGATAGTACTACAACACAGTAACAAAAATATCATTCAGGGTGAGGGGAAACTGATGCCAGGGAAAAAGTCTGATAGCGAGACCACAACAGCCATTATTTACTTATTTTTGAAAGGCAAGGTGTTGCCGATCTTGAACTTGCCATGTGGCTCAGGTTGGCCCCAAACGCACAGCCATCCTCCTGAATGCTGGCATCACAGGAGTGTGCCACCATGACCAGCTTTCCAGAAGGCTTTAAAATTGTCTTTTCTCTGGCGGCACAGATCTGTAATCTCTACGCTCTGGGAGACTGAGGCAGAATGGCGAGTTCAAGGCCAGCCTGGGCAATTTAGTGACTTAGTGAGGCCCTGGCTCAAAATCAGAAACTAAACATCAGGTGGGGACAGAGCTCAGCGTGAAGGCCCCGAGTTGGATCCTCAATATCACAGAAACATTACAGGATAGAGGTGGAGCTCCGTGGTTAAAGTGTTTGCCCACCATGCACAAGGCCCTGGGACTAATTCCCCAGCACCACGTAAAGCTCAGCCAAGTGTGGTAGCACACGCCAGTAATTCCAGCACTGGGAGGCTGAGGCAGGAGTATTGTCTTGAGTCTAGGTCAGCTTGAGCTACACAGTGAGCTCAGGACCCGCCTGGGCTACAGAGAGAGATCGTCTCTAAAATAAACTGTTAACTAATTAGTAAAGATAAACAGATCCTCCTCTCCCAGGCTAGCCTGAGCAGTACCCATGGGACTGGTCAGCGCATTTATAGGTTCCCCCGGCCCTTCTCTGACAGCAGCCTCCAGGCAGGCTCCTGCAATTCAGCCAGGGAAGATTTTGACTGGTGTGTGCTAAGACCTCTGCCTCCTCCTGGAGGTGGGCTCCCCGGCGTGCCCTCACGGGCACCAGCAACATCAGAGCAGCTACGAACACTTCTGGGGCATACTGAAGGCCTGCGGGGCGAGCTGAGCTACATTTGGGGCTCACAGGATACTGCACGCAGTTTGGTCACATCTTCGCTGGCTGTTGGGCATGGGGATGTCTCCTAAGGGAGCTGCTTGCTCCCCACGACGGGGTAGAATGAAAACTGTCAAGCCCAGCCCTGTGACACAGGCTTGGAATCCCAGCTCTCCAGGAGGTTGAGGCAAGCGGTCACAACTTTGAGCCCAGTCTGAGCAACTCAGGGAGAACCCATCTCAAAAATAAATAAAAGTGGGTTGGGGGTGCGGTTCCATCTGAAGGCTCTGGGCTGCACCTCCAATACCACACACACAGAGAAAGAAAGAAAGGAAAGAGAGAGAGAGCGAGAGCGAGAGAGAGATAGGCTGTTTTCTCTGGAGAACACGCTCCCTACGGCAGGTGGCCTGCAGCTGTGCCACCCTTTCTTCTTGGATAGGCTACTGCACTCGCCCGAATTCCTCTTCGTGGAAGGTAAAGCTGTAGCAGAGTCTACAGCTGCCCGGGGATTTACCCAAGCCAGTGTCAACACCAACAGCTGGATTAGAGAAAGTTCTGAAGCATCTTTCTATCCTCTCTAGAAAACAGTTTTGCAAAATCGTGATGCCATCAGAGAGAAGGCAGCCAAAAATAGCACCAAGCGCATTAAAGAGATCCGCCCCAGGGAACCGAGGCGTGACGTAGTCCCAGCTTCTCAGGAGGCTGAGGCAGGAGGATTACAAGTTTGAATCGGCCTGGGCAACTTATCAAGACACCATCTCAAAATAAGAAGCGGGGAAACGGGCATTGGATTTAGCTCCATGCTCTCTGGGCTTGAGCATCAGTACGGCACTAAAAGAGAGAGATCCATCACTTAATTCCACAGTTATTTTCTGAATTTTGTGATGCTTGCATTTGTATTTTTAAAAATGTATTATGGGGCTGGAGGAATAGCTCAGCAGTTAAAGCGCTTGTCTAGCAAACCCTATGCAAACGCTAAGTACCTGAGTTCGATTCCCCAGCACCACATAAGCTGGGCGTGGTGGCACACACCTGTAATCCCTGCACTTGGGAGGCTGAGGCAGACAGATTGTCCTGAGTCCAAGGCCGGGCTACAGAGTGAGACCCTGTCTCAAAATCAAAATAAAATAAATAAAAATGTATTATGCACTTATAAAATATTACAGGATTATTGGGCTGAAGGCTGAAGGCATAGCTCAGCAGTTAGGAGCACTTGCCTGGGGTGTTGGGTGCCCTGGGTCCAATTCCCCAGCACCACAGAGACTGGACATGGTGGCACACGCCACACCTGTAGAAAATAAAATGAATAAATAGAAAATAAAGGGCTGTACCCCTGGGCCTGGCTCAAAAAATTACACGATTAATGTATAATAATGCATACGTCGTATAAATTATACAAAATACATTACTCATGTTGGGTTGGGGATGTAGCTCAGCGGTGTGGGGCTTATCCAGCAGATGCAAGGCCCTAAGCTCAACGCTCAGCACCGCAAAGAACACACAAGCCATATTAGACCGAAACATTCACGTTTGTGACTCATTTAGTGTTCACAGTTTCGCCTTCTTTCTCTTAAGAAGACCCTCCCAGGTCCCAAGGTGTGTGTTTCCGACGCCACAAAGCCTGCATAGAACGAGACCGTCCGATGGCCGGCAAGGCGACCTGCCTGGCAAAGGAGGCAGCCACGGAGGACGAAGAGGCCGCCCGTGCCCAGTCCGCGTGGGCGCGGGCTTAGCCCAGGTGGCCCGGTCATGGCCACTCGCGAGGCGCGGCCAGGACGCAGGCGGGGGTCCCGGGGGTGGGTGGGTGGGTGGGTGTGTGTGTGTGTGTGTGTGTGTGTGTGTGTGTCTGTCGAAGCGAGGCTGCGCGGATCTGCGGGCCCACGCGCCGCGCCGCCCGTGCTCCCGCGAGCCCCTTAGCCCCACTCTGCGCGGCACCCTCGTCCAGCCCTCTCCTCGCTCCCCACCTGTGCCCGCTTCCCACCCCCGGGCACCGCCTCTTCCCCACGCCCGTGCTCCTGCCACTGCGGTTCCCCGCCCTCCTCAGCCCCACGCAACCCTTCCCCACCGCACCCCTCTCCGTCTCCCCACTTCGCGACCTCCCGCCCCGCTCCCCCTCCTCGCGGCGGGGGCCCCGACGTCATCCCGTTACGTAGCCGCGGGCGGCCCCGATGGAGGAACGCGGGTTGGCCGGACGGCGCGGGAAGTGCCCGCCCCCGAGATCCTACGGCCAATGGGAGACGGGGGCGGGGCCGCGGCACCAGCGCCGGAAGCGGGGCGGCGACGAGGGGACGTTGCGTAGCTGCGCCGGGTTTCGAGCCGCTGCCGGGGTCTCTTGACGGACCGCCACCCCTGCCATGGCCGAGAGCGACTGGGACACCGTGACGGTGCTGCGCAAGAAGGGCCCCACGGCCGCGCAGGCCAAGTCCAAGCAGGTGGGCGGCCGCTCGCGGCGACGGCCCGGACGCTGCGCCCGGGCCGGGACGCGGCCGAGGCGGATGCGGGCTCGGGCTTGCGGGGGGCCGGCGCGGAGCCCGGGGCAGGGCGCGGGGCGCGCGAGTGGCACCGTGGAGCGGGGCCTTTGGGGCCGGCCACAGCCGGTCAGGACCGGGAGCGGCGAGGACCTGGGGCAGAGGGCAGGAGGCGGCCACGGGCCAGGCGGGAGCCAAGGGTCAGCGTTTGGACGCGGGACGAGAAGCGGGCGCTGAGGCAGGGAACCGGCGCGGGACGGAGCCCCGCTGGGGGCGGGGACAGGCGTACGGACGGGAGGACCCGGCGGGGGCTACCGGGACGGCCGACCGGAGGCCGGGCGGGGCTGAGGGAGGCCCGGCGCCCCTGCCCAGGCTGTTTCCCCCGTCCCGCGCCGCCCGGTGGAGCTGGCATCTATCTGCCCGTGGGTTTCTGCCCCCGGAGCCCACTCAGGCACTGCTCGGGATTATGGCAGTGCTGCTCCCGCTCTCGGGTGACCTCGGACCCGCTTCTCTGAGCTGAGGGGGTAGGAAATGGGGTACCCTGAGCAGTACCCAAGGCAGGAGGCTTCCCCACACAGCAGATGCCCCCAGGACTGTTTGTGAGTCCCTGTGATTTGGGGAGGAGGCCCCAGGTAGAGCCTAGGCCACAGGGAGCGGGTGGGCCTGGAGAAGCTGGGTCCTGGGATGGACGTTAATGGCCAGCTGTGGCTTGACAGTTAAAACCAAATTGTCCTTTGCGTGGAAGCTGGCCATTAATAAGCCACAAGCCAGGAGTCATGTGAACTGCCTGGAAGCATCTCTGAATGCACCTCACTTAGGCCTACACATCTCAGGCCTGTAAGAAGCAGCCAGAAGTACATTACTGTTCAGTGACCATGGACCCTCCGGCATCACTGTCACTGGTCTCGTTTCCAGGGAGACAGACGGTATCCATGGGGTGTGTCACCTCCGCCTCCGTAGGTGCCAGACTCCAGGAGGAGGCTGGGCCGGCGGTGCTGAGTTCTCCAGCCTCTGCAGTGGCTTAGAGAGAAGTAATTTCTTCCCCTCCCTTCCCTTCCCTTTCCTCTCTTCTCACCTCTTCTTTCTTTTTTCTCACTATTTTTATTAATATACACGTGTAATACATAGTGTTTACAACGAATGTGGGTGTTCTGTGCGCATACGTATCATATCGACTTTACAATCCCTTCCCGTTTTCTGCCCTCCCACCCCCTCCCTGTCCCTTCCCCCAACTCTGGCTGTCACTTCATGTGGTTCTATAGACTGATCTCTTCTTTCTTTCTGTCTTTCTTTCTTTCTTGAGACAAGATCTTGCTCCTAGTCTAGGCTTGCCCCGAACTCACTACGTAGCCTTTGCCAGCCTCCTAACACAGGGCAGTCCTCTCCCGCCTGAGCCGTTGAAGTCTTGGGATTGCAGGAGCACACCACCACACCGGGATTATGTGATGCTAGGAATCGAAACCAGGGTCTTGTGTGTGCTAGGCAAGCACTCTAACCCTTCTGCTATTCTTCCTGCCCCAGAAGTCAATCTATTTCAGATTGAGGTTTCTAGAAAGAGTCTTAGCAGTTGATTGTGAGCTGTCTAGGTAGTCGATTGTAGCAGGTTTGTGTATGGAGCTTCTCCCCTTTCTTCAGGGGATGCACTCCAACGCCCCCAGGGCATGCCTGAAACCGTGAGTTAGGAGCCGTTTCCGTACAGTGTGTTTTCCTGCCATATATGTGTGTGACAACATGTACGCTTTATCAGTCAGGCAGTGTGAGAGACTTAACAACAGTAGTTAATCAGTAGAGCAGTTTTACTGTGATCAAGTTTATATGAATGGGGCTGGAGGAATGGCACAGTGGTTAAAGTGCTTTAAGTGCAAAGCTCTGAGTTCAGTTCCCTAGCACCGTATAAGCCTGTAATCCCAGCACTTGGGAGGCTGATGCAGGAGGATTGCAGTGAGTCCAAGACCAGCCTGGGGCAGAGTGAGACCCCGTCTCAAAAAAAAAAAAGGTTACATTAATATGTTTTGTTGGGGGTTGTGTGTGGGGGGACTCTTTCTTTCCTTTCTGAGACGGTCTCACTCTGTGTGGCGCGGGCTGGCCCTGAACTTACCACGTAGCCCGTGCTGACCTGGGATTCATGGCTCTCCTCCTGTTTCATTTTCCCAAGTGTTGAAATTATAGGTGCGCACCGCCAAGCCTGGCTGGTTTTTAATGTGGTGATGGGGGATCAAATCCAGGGCCTCCCACACACTAGACAAGCACCCTAACTAC
Source organism: Ctenodactylus gundi (assembly GCA_004027205.1). NCBI lineage: Eukaryota > Metazoa > Chordata > Mammalia > Rodentia > Ctenodactylidae > Ctenodactylus > Ctenodactylus gundi. The sequence continues at coordinate 56,865 of PVKB01006346.1, read as the reverse complement.
TGAGCTACGCCCCAGCCCCGTCAGCCCCTTCCTTAGTTTTGATTTTTAGACACAGAGTCTCACTGAGTCGCCAGGTTGTCCCGGCTGGGCTCGAAATTGGGCTTCTCCTATCTCACCCTCCATGAATGCTGGGATTGGAGGCCCGCATCACCTGGCCCTGCCCATTGTCACCCGTGTGATGGTGTGCAATGTATGGCATGTGCGTGGCGCGGTGAGAGGAGTCACGTAGGTGTTGTGCTGCTCCGTGAGGCTGCTATGTCCAGGTCACTGAACACAGGTGCCGTGTACCACTGCCACCGCCTGACGGTCTGGTGTTGGGGCAGCACATAGTAAGTCATGCCTGGTGACCGTGTGGCTCGGCGGGGCAGAGGCCTGGCTCCTCCCCCAGGTGGGACACAGTGGGCATGCCATAAGACTGCGTCACCCTTCTCAGAAGCACGTGCAACTTGAAATTTATTATTTGTTTTTTGGACTTTCTCCGTTAAGATTTTTGGACCTGTTACCGAAACCATGGAAAGTAAACCCTTGGCAAAGGGACCCGCCGCCCCGAGCGTGGGCCATTCAGTCGGCAGGCCTGCCACTGCTCGCACGCTAGCCGCAACTGATTGCTGCCAGCAGTCTGTGCTGCGTGCTAGGCGCTGCGGGGCCGGCCTTGCTCCAACACTGTTTCCTCACTTCCCAGGCCATCTTAGCGGCTCAAAGACGAGGAGAGGATGTGGAGACGTCCAAGAAATGTAGGTGCCCTTTCCACCTGCCAGGCGGGCGTGCTGGGGGTTGTCTGCCATGGTGTGGCTGGGGATCGTGTGAGACGGTGCCTGCTGACACTGGTGAGCTGGTGGCGGTGGTCTCAGCAGCTCAGATCTGGGCGGCCCGAGGTCAGCAGGATGGTTCTCTCTCACGCTTAGTGCACCTCAGCAAGCAAGCGCTCTGGGACTCGGAGCCCTTAGCTGTGGGTTCAGGGCAGCCGCTTCTTTCCCACGTCGCCGTGGGCCTGGGGCCTCTTGCCTGGGCGCCATGCTGAAATGACTTCCCTGCTCCTTTCGTGCCTCTCTAGGGGCTGCTGGTCAGAACAAGCAGCATTCCATCACCAAGAACACAGCCAAGCTGGACCGTGAGACGGAGGAGCTTCACCACGACAGGGTGACCCTGGAGGTGGGCAAGGTGATCCAGCGGGGCCGGCAGAGCAAGGGGCTGACACAGAAGGACCTGGCCACGGTGAGGCTCTGCTGCCCTGGGCCGGGAAGGTGGGGGCTGGGAGACTGCGCACCTGGGGAGGACGGGCTCACCCAGTGCCCTGGCCCCGAGGACCCTGCCCTAGGCAGCCAGCAGAGGCAGGCGGAGGGGACAGGACCCGGCCTGTCGGCACGGGCAGCCCCGGAGCTCCTCACCTGCCGTCTGCGGCTTGCCGCTCGGGCCTGAGTCTAAGGCACACCTCCTTTCAGAAAATCAATGAGAAGCCCCAAGTCATCGCAGACTATGAGAGTGGACGGGCCATTCCGAACAACCAGGTTCTGGGCAAAATCGAGAGAGCCATTGGTGAGTGCCCTGGCCTGCGTGGCAGGCGGCAGCTCTGGGCGGCCCCATGCCCCGTCCAGGCTGCTGTCTGGGGCCTGGTATGGACGCTGGAGCCCTAGGAAAGGGGCATCGTGGCTCCTTCATTTCCTGATGGCTGGCCAGTGTTCTCCATGAGCCTGGGCGTGGGGACCCTGGCCACAGGCCACTTGGTGCTGCTGCAGGGGCTTTCCAGGGTGCCTGGACATTGTCCGGAGAGCTCTCTGCGGCTCCTCTGGGACTGGACGTTGACTTTCCTTCTGGGGCGGTCAGCTCGTGCTCTTTCAAATAGACACGGGCTGTGATGGAGTCTGTCTGGAGGGGTGGGTGAGGAGGGACGGAGGCTGGGTGGGGTGGGGTGGGGCCGGGCCAAGGCGACAGTGGGGAGCTGCTGAGTGATCCGCAGCCACTGTGGTGTTGCAGGCCTCAAGCTGAGGGGCAAGGACATCGGAAAGCCCATTGAGAAGGGGCCGCGGGCGAAATGAGCGCAAAGCCTCGAAACCAGTGTGTTCCGACTGAGCTCCTGGCTGGTCCCTGACCACCGGCTCCACTGCGGGTGTCCCTGCAGCTGAGCGGAACCACCGGGTCAGGCCCGCGGGCCCCTCCACCCAACCTGCTGTCGAAACAAAATCTCTCAAAGTGCTGGCCTCCTGGCTCTTTCCTTCTCTCGCCTGGGCACCACGCGCAGCCCGGGGACCGGGGGGACCTGGGGGCACGTCACTGAGGAGGCCGGCGGGCCCGGCCCCTCCCGGGTGAGACGCAGCTCTCGGTCCCCCTCCACCCGCAGTCTGCTCCTGGCATCGGGCCACGGGGGGCGGGGGCAGAGTAGAGGCTCGTGACGGATGCCCCCATGGGACTGAGGGTCTGACCCTTGCTGCTTCCCCACGAGGCCATCCCTCTTCGCCCATCTGCTCAGTCCATGGGCACCAGCCAGCCTCGTGGGCCAGCAGGCATTGTCTAGCCACATCCCACTGCCACTTTCCCCATGCTGAGGGCAGGACAGCAGGAGCCTGGGGTAGCCCCAGGTGGACGCTGCATGCACGTGCAGGAAGGGGGTATTGGGGTGGCCTCCTTTGCGCGGCTATCTGAGGAATCGGTCCTGGCACGAGAGGCGTGAGCTTTACTTCTCAAAGACCCTGCTCCTTGCAATGCACTAGGGCCTGTTCACACCGGCACTGAGGCCACCTTCCCTCCCTGCAAAGGACAGCGTCCCTTTGCCTTTTTTTTTTTTTTTTTTTTGAGACAGGGTCTTATTGTGTAGTCTAGGCTGACCGTGAACTCACTATGAAGCCCAGGCTGGCCTTGAACTCAGGCAGTCCTCCTGCCTTAGCCTCCTGAGTGTCGGGATCATTGGCACGCGCCACCATGCCCAATGTTTGTGGTGCTGGGAATCAAATTCAGGGCCTTGAGCTTGTTAGGCAAGCGCTTTACCACTGAGCTATTCCTCTAGCCCCTAGCCTGCCTCCCTGTGGAACACTCAGTGACCTCAGTTTTGCCACCGGAGAAGCTGCCCTGGGTGACGTCTGTCAGGGGTAGCAGGTGCCTCCCCCCACACACACACACACCGCGCCAGCTGCATGTTCACCACATCCAGCGACCCTGCTCCCATCCGGTGACTCTTGGGGGATGCAGAATCAGTCAGGCGGGGCAGGAAGTGAAGTGGGTAGGCTACAGGCGCCTATCTGGCCTGGGAGGGGCTCCCTAGGGCGTGCTGGGCTGCCCAGCTCTGCAGGAGCCCTGTCCACGTCCCTGGAGGCGCGTGGTTGTCATTCTGCGTGGCCTGAGGGAGGCCCCCACCCACTTAGCAGTGTGGCATGGACACGCTGACCGCAGTCTGGGAGCCCTCTGTACATCTTGGGTGGGGACATTTATTCACAGGACAAAGACCCCCTCAGCCACAGCAGTGGGCCCCGTGGCCTGGCCCAGTTTGAGAGGAGACCAGGTGTCCTGTTGCTACGCCAAGGTGTTGCCAGGACCTGGAGGTGAGGGGCTGGGCCTTGTCTGCTGTGGTCTATGGGTTGCTGGTAACAGCCGCTGGGAGGGTGACTTGGTCCTAGGAGGAAGGGAGGAGCGTGAGACCATGGCAGCTGGCAGACGCTGCAGCTCAGGGCTGGCCGCAGGCACGGCGCCCTCACTGCATCCAGAGTGCTGTGGCAGGAGCCTTCGCTTGCCCACACCCGGGGCCCCTACCGCACTGAAGAGGACGTTGTCAAAGCCTGGGGCTGCTGCACCCGTGTCCCTCCGGAAGGGGCAGGCCCCTCTCTTCTGCAGCCAGTACCGTCCCCCGAGTCCCAGCAGCACCAGGAACACGAGGAAGAGAAGGGCCCCACCGACCACAGATGGCACCGGCACAGGCCGGGCCTCGTGCCCTGTGGGATTGGAGGGCACTTAAGCCCCTCGTGCTGACCACGAGGAAGGAGCCAGGCTTGCCTGGTCCCCTCGCCCGCACTGGCCCTCGGGTTCACCCACACGAAAGGGGAGGGCATGAGTCTAGGCAGCCCAGGGAACGGGCTCAGGACAGAACCCACACCCGGGCAGGGGCCGGGCCGCCGTGGGACAGAGGTCCCAGGATTGACCTTGGTGGTTCTGGGCTCCTCGGCTGGGTGCAGCATTAGTTTGTGGGCCCTGGTGCTCACCTAGGCCTGATGCAAGCCGCTGGCAGTGCTGCCCAGCCAGGTACTCTATGTCGTCCAGGGCGATGGGTCCCAGAGCTGGCTGACCGCCCAAAGTGGCCTCGAACACGATCTGACGATGAAGAGGGAGGGGGGGAGGGTGGGGGAAGGAGGGCCGAGGATGGAAGGGGCCTTGGGGAAGGGGCTCTTGGGTAACCAGCTGAGGCCGTACCTGGAACTCCTCAGTGCTGGCCACTTCCACCTGGGCCTCCAGCCACTGGTGCCTCAGGTGCCCGCCCTTGCCCCACACTGCCAGCTGGCCTTGGGCACTGGCCAGGAGCACCCGCAGCTCACCCTTGTCTGAGAGTGTCCAGGGTGTCAGAATGTTTGCGTCCCCTCAGGCCCCTGCATGCCTGAGAGAGAGGTGGGCCCCCACCTCTGCCCCAGACTCGCATCCCCCACCACCACCTGCCCCCAGCGCCCTGCAGGCCAGCCTGACTCACAGAAGTGCTCGGGAAAGCCCATGTGATACCAAAAGCGGAGGCAAGAGGCAGGGGTGGCTGGCAGGGGCTCACTGCGCAGCCAGGCTGCTTGGCCCCCAGGACCCAGCACGCTGGTTTCGAAGAAGACAAAGTGGCCTGGAAATGAGAGGTGGATGTCACCTGACTCTGTGGCCTTACGACCTCTGACAATGGGGAGCAGGCTAGGTGGTGCCGTGCCCAGCAGAGTGGTTTGCGGCTTCTGGGCTCACCTGCCCAGTCACTGCTCACCTGCCTCAGTACCCAGAGTGTGGTCCACAGAAGGCTGTGGGTATCTAGAAGGGGCGGCCCCACTGCCCCAGTCCCAGCTGTACATGCCCAGGCCGGGCCAGGCCAGGTGGCTCCAGCCACACAGACCGGACTCGAAGTCACAGGACCCTGCAAGGAGCCAACTGGTGAGTAGTGCTGCTTGGCCGCCTGCTCCCTGGCGTGACTGCAACCCGGGCAGGACAGGAGGGGGGCGGGGGTGCCACTGAGGCCGGGCTCTGTGTGTCCAGATCGGATGCCCCATACGGCCACAGCAGGGCGGCACCCACCTGGCTGAGGGCATGGCCCATCCTGGAGGTGCAGGTCATCCAGCGCGATGTAGGAGTGCTCCACGCCTGCGGCTACGGCTTCAAACACCACCTGTGGGCAAGGCCGGCCGCCTGTAGTCTGGTGTGGGTCCTAGGGTCCCCTTACCCCTGCGGCCCAGACACTCACCCTCCAGGCCCGCTCAGCCCACACGCCCACGCAGCCCAGGTGCCAGGCCAGCCCACCAGGCCTGCTGATGCTGAGCGCCTGGCGCCTCCCGCGCTCCTCCACGTGGATCCGCAGGGTACCTGCCGTGCCAAGGGCTCGCACGGGTCAGCAGCAGGTGGGGATGGTGCCCTCTCCCTAAGCCTGGGGCCCTCCCGTAGCGCGCACCTGGGCTGAGGAGACTGAGGTGATACCAGAAGGTGAGGCAGGCAGGCTGGGCCAGCGGCGGGTGCTCCTTGGAGGTCAGCAAGGCCACATGGCCGCGGGGCAGCACGCTCGGGCTCATGTCGACCACCATGTAGTGCCCTGAGGGGGCGACCATCAGCCTGGCCCTGGCCCACACAGCCCCAGCCTCCACGGTCCACCACGGGCCCTGAGCACACCTTGGGCTGTCTCGGTGGTGTGGTCTATCCAGGGACCTGCGGTGGCCTGGCCTGAGGCATTGGCCTGGCGCCGCCACAGGCCCTGCCCTCCCAAGGAGAAGCCACAGTCTGAGTCCTCAAAGGAGCAGCTCTTGGGAGCCCAGCAGGGGCCTGGCCGCACGGCCATGTCGTCGAGAGCCATGGTGCCATGGTACCCATCCCGGAGGCCCTGAAACAGCAGCTGGGGTGGAGGTGGGGGTGTTAGCAAGGTGGGTGTGGGCTGGCTGGTGTCTCCCAGCCTGTGGCAGGCTCACCTGGTACTGGGTGCTAGGCTCCAGCTGGTGGTGGAGTGTGGCCCAGGCCTGGTGCCAGCAGTTGCCGTGAGTGCCTGAGCGTGACCAAAGCAGTGTATCTTCTCCATTCCTCCTCATGAGCAGGCGTAGGGTCCCTGGAGGAAGGTGGTGTTTGGAAGAGACCAGCCTCCACACTCTGACCACCCCTACCACCAGGGGCCACCCACAGGTCCCTGCTGGCTCTGAGGTGCTCACCTATCTGGGGCCCATGCAGATGGTACCAGAAGCTGAGGCACTCCTCTGGGGCCCCTGGCACCTGGGGCCCTGTGAGCAGGTGAGCACTGCTGCCCCGGGCAGGGGGGTCTGTGGGGTCCAGGAGCATGAAAAAGCCTGCGGGGTACATGGCCGGCCTGCAGGGAGGAGCCTCCAAGTGCGGGGTCCCGTGGGTCTCCCCAGATCAGTGTTTCTAGCAGGTACCTGGTCTGAGGGTTCCCAAAATCCGAGGTCCTAGGTCTCAGGGCCTGAGAGTTTCCCTGTGTCTGAGGCTCCCCAAGTCTGAGGGTCCTCAGATCTTCCCCGTGGGTCTGATAGGCATCTTAGAGTTGAGGGTCCTCCAGTCTGAGAATCTGCCCCCCCCCCCCCGCCAGGATTGACGGTCTCATCAGGTCTGAAACTCCCATCAAGCCTGAGGGTCCCATGGATTTGGGGGTCCCCTAGACCTAAGAGTTTCTCCAGTTTCAGGGTCCTTCTGAGTCTGGGGGGACCCCTAGATCTGAGATTCCCCAGATCCAAGGGTCCCCACTTCTAGAAGGCCGCCAGGTCTGAGGCTCCTACCTTGACCAGTTGTGTGGTCATACCCGGAGCCAAAGCTTTCTACCCGGCGCCAGTGGGCATCTGTGAAGTGGCCTGGGTGCCAGCCACACATGTGTCGTTCAAAGTTACAGGAGACCTCTAGGGAGGGGGAGGGGAGGTCAGCTCACCCCCCCACCCCGAAACCTTTTCTGAGCCCTAGGATTGTGAAGGGGTAAGTAAGTAGTGGGCAGGCTGGGACCTCTGTCTTCTTCGGTGGCCACTGTGGGGTTACAGTCCTTCAGAGTCACGTTGTCCACTGCAGCCCCCTGCTGGCCAGGGCCATCTAAGTCCACCAGACCAATGAACTCTAACTTTGGGGCAGAAGGAGAGGACAGTTAGGTTGGGCCAGCTCTGGGGGTCCCGCAGCCAGGGCTACCCCACTTACCTGGAAGGGCCGGCGGCGTGCCCCAAGAAGGACCTTGTCCACTGTCCAGCCCCTAGAACTGCTGCTTGGGGCCTGCCACACCAGTTCCCAAGAGCCACTCTCCACCACGGCCAGTGCCAGAAAACCTGGTGTGGCGATACCACGGTGGTGGGCCTTCCCCAGCCCTTCCTCCAGGGAGGACCACTGCGGCTGGGCAGGGCTGGGCAGGCAGTACCTCGGGGCCCAATGTGGAAACTGTGAGCCATGTGGAGTTCACAGCGGGGGCCTGAGGGGCCCAAGATGGGAGAGCGGGCCCGGGCCTCTGCCCTCAGCTGTCCCCAAGCCCTCTGCAGGGACAGGAAGTGCCCTGGGGAAGAGGGAGGCACTTAGAATCCCATTCCTTCCAGGGAGCCCCTCTGCTGCTCAGGGGCTCCCATTTTGGGTGAAGAAGGCCCTGTGGGTGGATGCAGGTTCTCACCAGCAGCCACCCTGCTGGCATCATCGTCCAGGCCCCAGCTCTCCTGGGATGCCAGCCGCTGCCACTGAAGCCGCCCCACACTGGCGTCCTCCCAGCCGCCGGCTGTGGGGGACTCAAAGTCGGTGGTACCTGCAACAGAGTCAGTGCTGGAGGGCCGGCCCAGACCACTTGTGCATCATGTGTCCCGGGGACTCTGCAGGCAGAGCGGACAGCCCTGCCCCTTACCACACTCCCTCTCGTCCTGGCCCTCGGCACAGTCCTGCTGGAAGTCACACACCCGCTCTGGAGGCACACACAGGTCCCCACAGGAGAGCTGCCCCGGCTCGCAGGGACCCCTGGTCTGCTGGTCGGGCAGCTGGGGTTGGAGGGCTGCAGTCTGGGGCCCGGGAGGCAGCAGCACCTCTGTGGAGCAGAGCCAGGTCAGACTGGGCGGGGGTGGCACCGTGTGCGTCCGGCTGGCAGGGGCGGGGCTTGGCCGGTCACCTGGGACTATCTTGCAGTGGTCAGACAAGATGAGGTCGTCCAGGCCCACAGTGCCTCCTGGGCCTGTCTCCCCGGTCAGCAGGATCTGGGGGAGGGAGGATCAGGGTGCCTGGGCTTCCTCTGCTCCCCTATACTTGGGAAGTTGCTGGATACTGCTGGACACTGGCCCCCCTCCCACCCTCCCCTGCCGTGGCCCCGGCCAGCCTCACCCAGAAGGGGCGGGTGCTCTGGATGTCCACCCGGTCTCGGACCCAGGCTGCCCCTAGCTCGCCACGGCGCCTCCGCAGCAGGACGGGAGCCGGGGGGGCACTGGCCTCCTGTGTCCGCAGTAGCACCTCCAGGCGGCCGGCCGCCGACCCGTGCAGGCAGTGGTAGAAGGCGAGCTGGAAGGGGCCGTGGGCTGGTCAGGCCCCGCACCTGCACCGGCAGGACGGTGCCCTGAGCCCAGTGCCCATCTCACCGAGCAGCTGTGGGCACCTGTGGCTTGGAGCTGGGGGCTGATGAGCACCGCAGGGTGGCCGGGCTTGGCCTTGGACACCAGGAAGGAGCCTGGAGAGGGGGGGAAAGAGGTGTGAGTCATCATCCCCGGGCTGTGCCTGGGTGGCCAGGTCTGTGGCAGGGTCCCCCGGGGGCCTCACCCTGGGCGCTGTTCCGGCTGTGGTCTCTGAGTGGCCAGCCAGGGCTCTTGGCACCACCAGCGCTGTAGTTCCAGGGCAAGCCCTCTGAGTGGTTCCACAGGCCCAGGCCGGTCTCAAAATCAGTGGCCAGGTGGTGGCCTAGGACGAGGGAAGGCTGTCAGGGCAACCCACCGCAGCCTCGGCAGCTGTACGGTCCCAGGTCCAGGGTGGCTCGGCTGCCCTACCTCCAGAATGCCTGTGCCAAGTCACTGTCTCCCACATAAGCCCTAAGAATTCTTTTAATTATTTTTATTTGTGCTGGGGATTGAGCCCAAGGCTTTCACACTGAGCCGCATCTCAGACCTTTTTATTTTTTAATTTTAATGCATGGTCTCTTATTTTTTGAGACAGGGTCTCACTCTGCAGTCCACGCTGGTTCGGAGCTCACTGTGGAGCCCAGGCTGGCTTCCAACCCATGGCAATCAATCCTCCTGCCTCAGCCTCCTGAGTGCTAGGATCACAGGAGTGCCCCACTATGCCCAGCTCCCCAGTGGTCACTAAGGCCGCCAGAGGGTCCATTCCACAGCGGTCATTCTGCAGTGCCCCCTCCCGTGTTCCCGGCCTCACTGCAGGTAGGCAGGTCCTCGTCCGATCGGTCCCCACAATTATCCTCCCCATCGCAGAGCTGGTGGGGCTCTATGCACGCAGCGTTCCCGCAGCGGTGGTGCCCCAGGGGGCAGCTGGCCTGTGGGGCTGGCAGACGGAAAGCCCAGTGAGGGCCACACTGAGCCTGGGCAGAGGGCAGGCAGTGAGAGCCTCACTTGCCCCGGCTGGGATAGGGTGGTGTGGGGCCTTACCAGGAAGCCCACAGTCCCAGAAGGCCACATCATCCACGGCCACGGCGCCCCTGTGTGTGGCATTGCGGGTGGCACTGAAGGTCACCTGAGAAGACCGGGGACCCTCAGGACCTTAGCCTGGGCCCGGGCCCGCCCCGATGCCTCAGTCATCCCGGCCTCCCCAGCTCACGTGGAAGTCACCACGGATGCGGCCGGTGTTCACTGCCAGCTCCTGCCAGCCCGGGCCCCAGGGCCCTGAACTCTGCCACAGGGTCAGTGTCTCCGCACCATGGGTCAGCTCCAGTCGCAGCTCGGCCACATCTACAGCATTTCAGGAGGTCCGGGGGCAGCAGCAGCCTCACAGTTCCCCCAGCCTGCCAGCTGTGCCCTGGCCCTCTGCGAGGTTCCTGTCTCTGGGGCAGCCCTCCTCTTGTTCCCCTCCCTGAGCTGCCCACCCCGGGTCCCCGGGTCTAGGGCTGACCTCCAGAGGCCGCATGGAACCAGAGCCTCAGCTCACACGTGGGGGCTGCCTCACGCAGCACCGGGGAGCGCAGCGTTGCGACGGACGCCACCTTCCCGAAGTGTGTTCCGACAGCCATGTACCAACCTGCCCCCAGGCGAGAGGTCAGAAGGGCCGGGGGCGGGGCAGGGCTGAGGTGCACAGATCCATCCCCAGGCTCACCCACGTCGGTGCCTAGTGTATGGTCAGAGCGCGGCCCGGGGTCCCCGAGTGCCGCGCCTGCACGATCTCGGAGCCAGCTGTAGCCTGAGGTGCTGATGTCCCGCCAGCCACAGGGGTCCTGCTCGAAGTCACAGGTGAAGGGGGTGCCCTGGGCCGGCGAGGCCCCGTGATAGCCTGGGAGAGTGGGGGTCAGTGTCTGCGCTTGCCCTGGCCTGCCCGCTCCTGCCCGTCCCCGGCTCACCACACTGCGTCTCGTCCGAGCAGTCTCTGCAGTCACACAGGAAATTGCACCGGGCCTCGCGGGGGCTTGAGCAGGGACTGGGGAACTGGGCTCTGCCCAGGGACTGTGCTGCTGGCAGAGTGACAGCTGGGGTAGGCCAGGGCTGGGTGGCCACTGACCCATTCCACCCAGGACTGTCTGGTCTTGGCACTGGCAGCCCTGTGTCTGGGGATAGCCCTCCAGCTGGCGCAGCCCAGGACAGGACGGGGTCAGCAGGCTTGGTGGGGGAGGGGTGGCTGCCCCAGAGGCTCCATCTCAGAAGCCAGCGAAGGGTTTCCACATTGCCATCCTGCAGAGATGCCTCGGGCAGTGTGGCACATTGGGGAGCCAGGCCCTAGACTCAGGATGCTCCCTGGAGCCCACCCTACCCAGCAGGCACGAGCGCTTCCCAGAGAGGTGCCAGGTGGATACCTGCCTAGGGGCCCTCCCTGTAGACCAGAAGAAGGTCTTAGCTGCATAGTCTTGGTCCATGGGCCACCCTCTTTATCTGAAGACCCCAGACCAGCCAACTCACCCATGAGCAGGACCAGAGTGGCCAGGAAGAGGCCGGGCAGCTGCATGGCCAGCCTGGAGTGGGGCCTGTTGGCAGTGAGGCTGTGCAGCCCGGTGGGGACTTTGTCCCGTTTTCAGCCTGCAGTGGCCCCACAGGCTGACTTAGATCTGACTCCAGGGGGCTTGGACCCTTTTGTTCCTTGGCTGGCCCCACCCAGTGATGGCAGGTCAGCCATCCAGCTGTAAGTTACCCAGGTGTGGGCCCCTGGTCCAGGGTCAGTTCCCACCTGCCTGGCCTCTTCTGGCCAAAGGTCAGACCTTGGCCATGCTGCACACCCCATCCCCACCCGCCCTACGTGTGGGGTGGGGCCCGGGCAGACACTGCAGGAACGTCTGGGCTCTAGGAGTCTGAAGCCCACTTGGAGAAGGCTTCCACTGGCACAGGGAGGGCTGGGGTACTCCACAAGCAGGGCTCTGTGTGTGGCACAGGGGCTTCTCTCCTGGCCTCTGGGCTGGCCCTGCCCCAATGCAGACAAAGGGGGCAAGGTAGCCCATCCCACCTGCTGACCTAGGAGCCTAGCGTGTGCACCCACCACCTGTCCTGGTGCCGCTCAGCTTGGGACCAGGCACGGGCTGAGCCAGGGTGTCCTGTCCCCTTCTGCCCCACCATGACCCATCATTTATTCATCCTCCAGAACCATCCTGACCAACTGCATGCTGGGTGGCTGGTGCCAGGCATAAGTGCCAGGAACAGGGGCCCAGCAAGCCCAGAACTCTGATTCTCCAGAAACTGATGTGACCTGAACAGGACCAACAAGTCATGTAGCCACCACCGCCAGCCAGATGTGCCTGTCACAAAGCTGCAATCTGTGGGTCTGCGAGTGTATGCCTCGCGGACCTCCTCCTCCCGGGTGGAGCAGTGTGGGGGGCACGGTGACATGCCAGTCCCCCGGCGTCCCATCAGCATTCGGCATCCCTGCACACAGTACTGTGTGGTGACGGGCTCCCAGGGCAGGGGCTGAGCTTGTCCCCGCCTGCCCATTTTGGCAAGGGTAGGTGGGTGGGATGGGGCAGAGGCTGCAGGAGGTCCAGGGAGAGGGCAGTGCTCCAGCTGGGAGCCCGGCCTCCTGCACAGCGGGGCTCTGCGTGCAGCTGCAGAACCCGGTCCCAGAAGCCAGGGTGCGGTCACATCACCTTGGCTGGCGGACCACTCAGGGCCTCCAGACGGGGCCTGAGGACAGACTGACAGTAGCAGCCGATGTTGGCAGCCAGGACAGTGGTTACTGGGCCCCTCCCTGTAAGGGAGCCCGGGGTTAGCCCCAGGAAGGACGGCACCTGTAGGCCCCCCAGGTCTCGGCTGCCCAGGCTTGGGGCCCTGCCTAGGTGCCTGGGAAGAGCAGCTTTCACAAGGGGCAATTAGGCCATAAACAGCGCGGCCAGTGGACCCTTATCAGACCCCAGGAAGCTGAGTGTGCAGGGCCTCTCCCTCGCGCCTCCCGAGGCAGTGGGGGCGGGGGCAACCCCAGGCGGTGATCAGAGCAGAGGCCAGGGACGGAAGGGCTAACAGGCACACCAGTGCTTTTACTTCCTGTGGGCCAGGCCTGTCTGGCCTCCAAGCCTGGCGGGGAGGCACAGGGCCAGCGGCTGCAGAAGGGAAAGGTCGAGCCGCCCCTTAGAAGGGGCCCGGGAGGCTCGAGTCCTGTGTTGTCGCAGGAGGCTGGTCTCAGTAGCCATCGTCCGCCCAGGTGACCTCGTAGTCAGGATACTTGGCCTTGATCTTCTCAGTTGACACAGAGTGCTGGGCACGACCGTAGCCCTGGACAGAGGACAGCCATGAATCTGGGCTCCACCCCGGCAGCCGTCTGGGGAGCAAGTGCGGGAGGGGAGCCCTGGGACAGGCGGGCTGTGTTTAAGCGCTGAAGTGCCAGGTAGAGTTTGGGGGGCACGGGGCTCAGCATCAATGGCCCCAAAGGCCTTGCCTCTCACACCACGTGTGGGTGCAGGGGAGGGGACCCTGCCTTGCTGTGGGAGTAGGGGAAGCCACAGCTGCAACAGAGTCCTGCAGTGGGGACAAGAAGCACGCTGGGGGCAGTCCGAGAGGCAGGCCGGACTGGGCAGCTTGGCGGAGCGGGGCCGGGTCTCACCATGGAGTAGCCATACACGTGGATCTTCTTGTCCTGGCTCTGGTGGGAGATGCGCCCGCCACCCAGGCACTCGCAGTCATAACCCTGCTTCTGTAGCTCGCCGGACACCTTGTCATAGATGTCCGCTGGGGTGGGAAGAGAGGACTCAGGACGGCCCTAGACGCCTCGGGGCCGCGTGGTAAACTCGGAGGTGCAGGGGTAACTTCCACAAGCGGGAGTCAAGGGGCTAGGGCTAGGGTCTGGAGGAATGGCTCAGCGGTTAAAGTGCCTGCCTAGTAAGCGCTAAATCAAGCCCTAAGTCCCCGAATTTGTTTCCCCAGCACCACATAAGCCTGGAGTGGAGGCGCACGCCTGTCATCCCAGCACTCGGGAGGCCGAGGCAGGAGGACTGCCGTGAGTCCAAGGCCAGCCTGGGCTCCATAGTGAGTTCAGGACCAGCCTGGGCTGCAGAGTGAGACCCTGTCTCCGGAGAAGTGTTCGGGGGCTAGGGGGGGTATTCCTGGGAGTGATGGGACTAGAAAGGTGTCAGAACATGCCACCCACTTCCGGCTCAGGACCCTGGCTTCTCTGGGGCACTAACGCCCTGCGCCCCAACTGAGCACCGTACCAGGGCCACAGGGACCCGAAGCCCCGCCCCTCCGCCCCGGCCCCGCCCTTACCCCGCCCCCGGCTCTCTGCCCCGCCCTCACCGTGGTACTCGGCCCACTTGTAGCCACGCACGATTTCCTTGCACTCCCCAGCCGGGGCCCCGGAAGGCTGTGCCGAGTGGACTCGAATCAGCACGTACTTGAAGACGCCATCTGGGTCGATGTCCACATCAGGGACCTGAGCTAGGCCCGCCGCCGCCATGTTCCAGGGACCGCAGGCCCCAGGGCCCCGCGACTGTCAGAGCCGAGACGGGCTGCGACAGCCGCTGGACGCTGCCAATCCTAAAGGGCGATGCTGCCGTGGCCCAGAGCCTCAGCCAATAGCGTTGCTGGTCTGAGGCGCAACGTGGCCAATCGGCATCCGGTTCTTTGCAACGGTCGGGCCGTGCCGTTCCCACTTAAAGGGACCGTAGAGTCGGCAAGGGTGGGGGCTAGACGCAGCCGACCGACCGGAAACTCCCTTTCCTCTGGGGTTCGGGATTAGCGCGGTTGGAGGGGACAGGCAGGCGGGCAGCCCGAAGGCCGGGCGCGCAGAGGGGCCTCAGGGACACGCGTCGGCCCCGTACCCTACGCGGCCGGGACCGGCCGCCCGCCCGGAAGGCCTCGGCCCCGGCCCCTCTGAGGTCGGGACCCCGCGTCTCAGGTACTCCGCCACGCCCGGCTCCGCTCGAGGGCCTCGGACCCGGGTGCCCGTCTGCGCCCCGCGGCTTCGCCCCCGGACCCCTAATAAAAAGACATAGGTGGCTACGTTCAAGTTCTGTTTTACTCGGCTAGAAAGCAGTCGCCGTCTGGAAGCGGTCTGGGCCTAGGGCCGAAGCTCGCGGTCCCGGGGCGCGGCGGGGCGCGCGGGCGAGGCGGACGGCTGCTCGCACGGCCGACCCCCGCTGCGGAAAGGCCCGAAGCTGCGGGCGCGCCTGGCTTCTCTCACGTCCGGCCGTGCAGCCCGTCCTGCAGCGGACCGAGGTGCACCGGGAGCGTAAGTGGGGAACAGCAGGCGCAGCGTGAGCGCCCCACATTGAGCCAGCGCCGGGGGTGGAGACCAACGTGTGATCGGAGGATGTGATGGCTGCCGGTCGGACCGCACGCTCCGAGGCGGGCCTCGCCCGGTCCCACGCACGCCCTGGCCGCCCCTGCCCCCGCGCTCTCCCCGTGCCAGCGGCAGATGCTGCTTCCTGCAGGGCCTCTGCGCCGCCCCATCGGGTCCCCCTTCGCGCGTCCCGCCTCCCTGCCGGGCTGGGCCTGCTTTTCCACACCAGCCAGTTGTGCCCCGGCATCCGCCTACGGCCACCCTGAGTGTGGTGGGCGCCCCGACGCTCGCTCAGCACTGCCCCAGCTCTGGCCGGCGCTCCGTCCCGCAGCTGTTACCCCTGCGCATGTCCCCTTGGGCTGGGCGGCTGGAGCCCTGGACGGAGGACTTCGAGTGTTGGAGCCCTACTCCGGGCGCAGACCAGCGCGCCCAGAGGGGTCGGGAGGGCGGGTGGCACCCACTGTTTTGTAGCGCCCGGCCAGGTCGCACTCCGGCTCTCGCCCTGGGTACGCGGGAGCCCACTGGCCAACAGCAGCGCTTTCCCCAGACGGTCTCTGGGCAAAACGCACCCCGGGAAGTGGCAGAGTCGGGCATGCTTAAAGTGACTCTAGGCTCTGGTCAGCGCCGGCTTCTGGGCAAGGCGGGAGGGGAAGTAGGCTGCTGCAGGCTCCGGCGACAACCCCGCGATTGTGCGGGCGGCGTCAGTGCAGCGGGGATCCCCGCGCGGAGAGGAGGGCGGAGCCCGGCGGTCCTCAGGCCCACCCCGTCGCCCAGCGGGGAGCACCGGGGCGAGGACCGGCCAGCGGAATGGGACGCCTCCGGGGGTGGGGGCCCCGGGGCGGGAGCGGGAAACAAGTGAGGGCCCGGGACGCCGGGGCGGAGGTAGCGGGGCAGGACGGGAAGTGTGCGGGGACCCGGGCGGAAAGCGGGCGGAGCCCACGGGGCTGGAGTCGGCCCTGGGAGGCCCCGCGGGTCTAGAGCGGGCCGGCAGGACTGTGGCCCGTCACGGGCTCACATGATGTCGTCCAGCAGGTTGGCACTGGCCACCCAGTCGAGCGCGCGCGGCTCGGACGCGGCCATGATCATGCACATGAAGGGGCGGCCGGTGCGCCGGTCCGTGGGGTAGATCGTGGTGGGCGTGAAGCGCCGGTTGGCCTCCACGAACTCGCAGAGCTGCTCGTACACGTGCGGGTACTCGTGGCGCAGGAAGACTCCGCGCAGCCGCAGCTCGCGCTGGATGTGGATGAAGGCCACCTCGCGCGCGCGCCGGCCCGCCTCGCCCTCCTGGTCCAGGCCCGCCGTCCCCGGCGGCGGCGTCAGGATCAGCGTCTCCATGTCCGGCTCGCGCGCCCGCGCCGGCGGCGGACGCGCAGGGCTTCCGGCGGCCAGCGCCACCTTGGCGAACTTGCGCACCGTGGGCCCGGGGCTCCGCGGCGCGGGCGCGGCGGCGGTACCGGCCCCGGGGCCCACGGCCACGGACACGCTAAGCAGGAAGCACTCGGCCGGCTCGTAGAGCCGCCCGGCCGCCGCCAGCTCGCGGGCGTAGCTGCCCAGCGGCGCCGCGTGCGTGGCCAGCTCGCGCAGGGACAGGTAGGTGGGCGACAGCAGCAGCCCCTCGAGGCCGAAGCGCAGGAAGTTGTCGGCCGAGCCGGGGCTCGGGAAGCCGAGGAAGAGCACGCCGCGGCCGCGGGACAGGAAGCCCACGCGCGCGATGCGCGAGAAGGCGCGGTGCACGGGGCCGCTGTCGCGGCAGAACTGCAGCACGTGGCGGCACGCGCTGCCCACGCGGCCGTACACGCAGCGGGCCTTGTGCGCGTCCCAGTCCTCGCGGCGGCACAGGCGCGAGCAGTAGTAGGTGTAGCAGCTGTGGCACGACTTGAAGTAGAGGCAGGCGTTGAACATGGTCTCGGTGCGCCGGCAGCGCGCATTGGAGCACGTCATGAGCTCATCCTCGTCCGCGCTGGGCTCCGGCGACGCGGCGGCCGCGGGCTCCTCGGCGCTGCCGGCCGAGGCGGGCGGCGAGCGCGGCGGGGCCCGAGCCCCCGCGGGCCGCGAGTCCGGCGGGCCGAGGCGCGGAGGGCGGCCCGGGCCGGGGGCGGGGGGCTCGGGCGCTGGGCCCGCCGTGGGCCGGGAGTCGATGACCAGGTCGGTGATGAGCTCGTCCAGCTGCTCCAGGCTGCGCTGGCGGCCCGGGGCGGGCGCGGCGGGCGCGGCGGGCAGGGGCGGACGGCCTCCGGGCGGCTCCCAGCCCCGCGCGGCCGGGCGCTCGGCCGCGCGCAGATCGTTGTCGGTGATCGTGATCTCGGGCGTGACGTACCAGTTGCGGCCCGGGCCGTCCCCGGCTCGGCCCTTCTCCGGCAGCGACGTCTCGGACAACGAGAGCGCCGCGTAGCGCCGGGGGGACGTGGACAGGTTGACCACGACAGGGGGGCGCCGGCCTTCGGGGGACGCGCCCCGCGGCTCTCGCCCCTCGCGCCCCAGCAGGTTCTCATAGCTGCGGCCGCGGCCCAGGGGGTCCTCCCGGGGCGGCCCAGGCGCCAGGATGTTGTCCCAGGAGCGCGAGTAGTGGCGGCTGTCCGTGGCCAGGCTGGGCGGGCTGGTGCCCGTGCCCCCGTGCCACGAGGCCAGCATGGGGCCCGGCGCGGGGGGCGGCGCCGCCTGCAGTGTGCGGTACGGGCGCGGGCCCCAGTCGGCCCAGGCCAGGCTGCTGCGCGCGTGCGGGTAGGTCCGAGCCGGCGCGCCGCGCTCCCGGTACCGCGCGAAGTCCTCGGCATAGAGGGGGCGGGCGGTGGGGCGCGCCCGGGGCTCCTCGGGGCCGTAGCGGGCGCCGAAGGGCAGGCCGTGGGCGCCGGGCGCGTCCCCGCGGTAGGCCCGGGAGGGCGGCTCCTGGATGGGGAAGGTGCGGGCCTCCCCCGGGTAGTACCTGCTGACGCGCCTCGGGCTCGGCGCGGGGGCCTCCTCGGCCGCGTAGGACCAGGGGCCGGGGCTGTAGCCGTAGCTGTAGCCGTCGACGGGCGGACCTGGGCTGGCCGCGAAGCCGCGCCCGTAGCCCTCGGGCTCCTCCGTGTAGAAGAACTGCGTGGGGCCGGGAGGCGCGGCGAGTGGCCGGTCACAGAACAGCACCCGGGGGCCTGCGCAGTAGGGATCGCTCGGGGTCGGCGTGCGCGCGAGCGCCGTGAGGCCGTACGGCGAGGCGCGGGCCCAGGGCGCGGCCTCCGCGGGCGCGCAGGGCCGCGAGCCCCCGGCGGCGTGCCGCAGCGCCGCGGCGTCGGGCTTGACGTCCAGGCGGCGGCGCACGTGGGGCGCGGGCCCGGCGGGCGTCTCGGGCGGCGCGCAGCGGCCGGGCACGGAGCACAGCGGCGCGATGCGCCCGGGTCCGCCTCGCTGTGGCTGCAGCTTGATGGGGTGCAGCTCGTTGGCCAGCGCGCGCAGCGCGGGGTACGCGGGCTCGCGGCGCGGGGACTCCTCGGTCCGCGCGGCCCTCTGCGGGTCCCGAGCCCGGCGCTGGGCCGCGGGAGGCGAGGCCGGCGCGGGCGCGAGCCCCGGCGACACGCGAGGCGCGCTCTTGGAGCGGGCGCGGCGCCGCGGCTCGCCGTCGCGGGTCCGCGCGCGCGGCGGCGGGTCGCATTCGGGGGGCGCCGGCTCCGGGCGGGCCTCCATGGCCGGCCCGTCCAGCGCCTCCAGGAAATCGAAGCTGCGGCAGTGGCGCTTGTTGAACGTCGCGGGCGCGGCGGGCCGGGCGGCAGTTCGCTCACATGGCTGGCGCCGGGATGCGGGCCCCGGGGCCGCCACCTTGATGTCTTGGTACACGGTAGACACCAGCAGGTCCGGCGGATCCGTGCGGGTCATCTTAAAAGACGTCCCCAGGCTGGAGGCTCCAGTCACTCGGCCTTGGGGGGCTTTTGTCCTGGGGGGAGTTGCGGGTCAGGGCCTCGGCCATGCGGGCCCCTTATCCCCGGCCCGACTCCGCGCCTTGGGCCCGTGTACCTGGGGTGCGGGGGACGGAGCAGCCCAGGCTGCAGGCCCCGGCGGAGGCTGCCGTCGCCTGCTCCATGCCGACGTCAGAGGCACCTGCAGGGGAGCCCATCTGTCCAGCACGGTGAAACAGGTCAGCTGCGGCGGTCCCGCCTTCCTGCCCCACCAGGCTTGCTGGGCTGGAGCTCCCGGGCCTCCGTTTCCCACCCGGGTGGCAGACAGACCCCTCCTTCCTGCCGGGCCAGGCCGCGGGCTAGGGAAGTCAGGGTGTGGTCCTAGGACTGCTGCCCTCTGGTGCCCACCGCTGGAACGATGAGACTCATTCATTCATCCTGCTCCTGTGGCGGCGGCCCCTTCGTGTGGCGCCCTGGAGAGCGGCCACTTGGGTAGGGCGGTGTCCGAGGGCGGCCCGGGCCTAGCCTGAGCGCTCCCTGCACAGAGTCCCACGCGTTCCTCCCGCCTGCTGACCAGGGTGAGCGCAGGGGCCCTTGCGTTAGGGACAGTGGTTGTGCCCTAACTTGGCCTGGCCGGGCCAGAATAAAAAAATGTCTTCAAAGGGCACTCCTGGGTGCTAAAGTCCTCCCCCCCCCTTTTTTTTTTCTTTTACAGATGCCTTTTCCAACCCCCTGGTCTTGGGGCAGGTGACACCTGCTGGCCTCCTTGCGTCAGGCCGCGGAGTACCGCCATTAGCTTGTCTGTGCCTCTCGTACCCCCAGTGTGCGCCTGGGAGCCGGAAGCCAGGCTTGGGCTGCAGGTCCAGGCTTCCGGCCCGCAGGAGGGTGTGTGGAAATCACTCCTTCATGGCGCCCCTATTCCCGGGGTTGTGAGCTAACGCGTTGGGCTGGAAGGGAGGGTGGCGTTGTGGAAGGCGGGGCACCCTCCCAACAGCCTCCCCGAGATCCCTCCCTGCCTGGAAGGCTCCATGGAAACCTGTGGTTCTTAGCCCCCAGGCTGCAGGCTGGGCTAGGTCCAGGCCCACGTTCAGATGTGGGCCACTCGTGCCTCTGCAGTCCCCAGGGCCGGGGGCCGGCTGGGGAGGGGTGCAGGTGACTGGGTGCCCCTCCCCCCAGGATCCACTCCGGACGTGTCCGCTCCAGGGTCAGGCGGGGGCTGCCGCGCTGGCCATGCTCCCACCGGGCAGGGCAGCGAGAGGATGGCCTTTCAGGGTCAGTCTCTGCGTCCTGGGGTACAAGGGCTTTCCTGCAGGCAGAGCTGCTTTTTTGGGTCAGGGCTGCTGAGCCCCCATCCATGTGCCTATCTTGGCCTCGTGCCCACCCAATTTGGACCCTTCCTTCCTCTCAAGGCCAGGCTGGAATGTGGGCTTGGTAACGGTGTGAGGCTCCGCCCAGGACGGTGACAGCTGGTTTTGCAGGCTGCGGCTGTCAGGAGGTGGACTCAGTGACACCCCCTCCCCAGTGGGGGATGGGAGCGGGGAGTGTCTTTGGGACCTTAGGTCGTCCAGAACTCACGTGGATGGCCAGGCAGCCCACCCGCCCGCATCCCTGTTCTGGCCTGTCCGGGGCAGCCATCGCAGGGACCTAGCGTGCGTTGGGGGCGGGGACTCCTCATCCCTTCGGGCAGCCCCCGCCCACAACAGAAAGCTGGGTAGCTGCCCCCCGCCCCCGTCCGCGCCCCTTACCTGGGTTTCGCGGCACCAGCCGAGGCCAAATGGGATGCGCAGTCCCCAACCGGCTCCGATGTGTTCCGGCACTGCTGAGTCCCGGGCTTGGGCAGAAGCTTCCAGGCAGCAGCTCTGATCCTGGCCTGGCTGCTCGGTGCTGCCCCCCGTGGCAGCCATGGGGATGGCACTTAAAGGGGCCGCACCTGGCTTGGGACTGTGCAATAGGGCTAGAGCAAAGGGGGTCACCCTGGCTCAGTTTTGGAGCTGTGCTGAACATCCCGGAAGCACAGGTCCTGGGGTCTGAAGAGGGCTCCCCGGAGAGGCCCACGACCTGAAGCTCCACCTCCGGGTATCTGCCCTAGCAGCTGGCAGCCGGTCAGGACCACTGCATAGGGCCTGAGGGAGGCCCAGGCCCTGGTGTGTCTGTGTGGACTGGGCGGGGGGGCGCGGCTCAAAGGATGTACGTGTGACCCTTGGCCCAGGCCAGAGCAGATGGGCAGTTCCCTACCCAGGCACTGTCAGCTTCAGAGTCGGAGGTGCCAGTCTCGGCAGGTGCCTGGGGCCAGATGGCCAGCTCAGGCCGCAGCAGGGCCTGTACTGGGGGAGGCTAGGCTGGGGCGAGCTGCCACCACACGCTCCCCATCGGAAAGGTCGGCACGCCAGCAGCACTGAGCCTCAGACCAGGCCAGCTTGGTGGAGGGGTCAGGGGCACCCTGCTGCTCTCAGGACGGCCACCGGGCCTGCCTCCTGTTCTGCCGGATGCGGGGGCTTCTGTTCTGTGTGGTGCTGGACAAACTCTCACTTGCTACTGGCCGGTCCCCATGCCGTGGAACCTAAAAACCTGGGCTGCGGAGCCACGCTCACGGTGCCCCAGGATGCACGGCACTTGGGCCCAGCCTTGGCCACACGCCCGGCCGCTTGTCCCACCTCTGAAGTGTCGAGAAAGCCTGCAATGCCCACCGGCTGCCCCGGAGAGTTCTTACGGGAACATGGTTCGGGTGGGCAAGGGCTGAAGGACACAGGGCTGCAGGTGGCTGCCTGGGAGGCAGTGTGGGGACACCTGCCCGCAAAGCCGGGCCCCAGGTGTTGCGGGCGTGGCTGTGCTGGGTCAGGCCGGGCAGCACACTGCACGTCCAGGGCCAACGTGGGCCATGGGCTAATCGGGCAGCGGGGTGGGAGGTCCTGGGACCACCTCGGGACTTGCACTGCAGGGTGATGACCTGCCTCAGATGGTGCCCAGGCAAAGGGGATACCGCTGGCCCCGCCCCAGGGGGCCCAGAGAACAGGAGCAGACACAGAGCAATAAAACTGGAGAGCTTTATGGTCTGAGCAGAGTGTCTGGAAGGTGCCTCCGCTCCAGCCTAGCCTGCCCGCAAAGGCCTGGAGTGGTGCCCTCTCCCAGGGGAGGCTGCTGCTCTCATGCCAGCCTCACCCAGTGCAGGCCTGGAGCCCCTAGGGGCGGCCGCACCCTCCCACACGTGCACACCTGTGCACACCTTGCTTGGGCTCACAGGGGCGACAGCCGTAGCCCAAACCTGGTGGCAGGAAATGGAGCCCGCGGCATGCGGTGGCCCTGCACAAGCTCCGGAGGGCAAGCGGGGGCAGGGCTGGGGTGTGGATGTCTGAAAAGCCGGGCTGCCCTGTGCCCTGCCTCTGTAAACAGACCCTCTTGGGCCCCTCCTCGGCCTGTGACATCCCTGAGAAACACTGGAGGCTGGCTGCGGCTCTGCCCTGAAGGGCCAGGTCGCCGACCCAGCGGGCTGCAGCCCAGCTGTCCCCTCCTCCCTGCAGAGTGGCCCGTGCTGGCCCGAGGTCCAGGGGCTCCTGACCTTGGGGTCTGCCCCTGGGCTCCTCTAACACAGGAGACGGCGCAGGGCGAGGAGCCACTGGGGCGCAGGCAACAGCTGGGATGTGGGGCAGGGTGGTCCTGGGGCCTGGCAGCGGGAGGCAGCCGGCTTCCCCCAGGGCGGTCAGTGGCCCGGGCGGGCCTAGAGCTCCTCGTAGTCCCCGCCGCCGGGGTGGCGGCCCGCAGGGCCCGCGCCACCCAGGAAGGCCTCCAGCTCGTCCGCCGCCTTGCGCTCCTGACTGCTGCGCTCCTGGCTGCGTGGGGGCCGCCGCCGGCGCCGCCGCTCCTCCCTGCCCTCCTCCCTGTCCTTGCCCCTCTTGTGCTTGCTCTTCTTCCTCGCAGCCTTTTCTTCCTCCTGAGAAGGGGCGCCAGTCACCAGGGGGCCAACAGCAGGTGGGCGTCCTGCTCCCCGCCCCTCCTCCCAGGCCTGGCAGGGGAGGGCGGGGCCAGCACCTCTCTGGCTTTCTTCTTCTTCTTCTTCTTCTCCTTGGAAGGTGGCTTGCCGTCCTGATCTGCACGGAGAGATCACCCTCAGCCCTGCAGCCGCCTCTCGGCTCGGCGGGCAGGCGCCCCGTCCAGGCATGGCCACGTACGCGACCCGTGTCGCAAGCTCATGCGATCAGGAGAGTCCTTCCTATCTGCGTGAGGCTGAAGGCCCGCTGGCCAGGGTAGCTTGGCCCAGGCTGCTTCAAGGGCCTGAGAATGCAGTGGCGCCCTGGACGACGCCAGGCGAGGGAGAGCCCTGCCACTTCCCTGGGCCCGGGGGCTACCCTGCCAGCCTGGTCTGTGCTCGCCTTCCTTAGGCTTCCGAAGGCCTGGGCTGTGAGTACAGCGCTTGTCACAGGCAGCTGGGACCAGCGGCCCAAATGTTGGGGCCTACAATGACCCCAGAGGGGGTGGCAAGACTTCCCTAGATGCTGACAGGCCTGTGGCCTTGGTCGGCCCTCAAGACTGCTGGGGCAGTGGGCAAAGCCAGGGGACAATAGCTAACTCTATCCCAGAGACCCCGTGACCAGCTGCCACCACAAGGACACAGGCCGCCCCAGGGTGAAGGCCATAGCCTGCGTCAGGCCAGGATCTAGGACGACTGGCCTGGCCTCTCGCCCACCTTCGTCACTGCTGTTATTGGGTCCCGGCTCCGCAAGTCCCAGCCCAAAGAGGTCTGAGTCATTCTTTAGTCTAAAGGAGGAGACGGGGGTCTTCAATGGTGGGGGTGCCTGGGCAGGGCCAGTGTCCTCATCTGTCACGTCCGAGGGGTCTTCTCTCACAGGGAACTCAGCCTAAGGAGGGGACAGCGGTAGGGCCACCATTCCTCTTCCAGCCTCATGGGACTCCAGAGGCTGTGGGGCCCCCAAAGCTGTCTCAGACCAGCAAGGCCCGTGCGTGTAACGTGGGAACCCATCGTGTTCACACCCACCCAGGCAGTCGTGACCCTCCTGATGGGCCTCCACTGGGGGGTGGGGCCGGGGATGGGCTACCCAGAAACAGCTGTGCTCACTGTTCTGCGCTGGGCATCTGACTCGTCGCTCTCGAAGTCAGGGTCATCCATGACAAAGGACAGCATCTGGGCGGCAATGGGCCCTTCGAGGTCGCTCTCCGAGGATGCCATCTGCTCCTCCTTTCCCTCAGTGCGGGGAATGGTGCTGCTGGGTTGCTGAGGACCTGGGGGCACAGAGGTGCTGCCCACCTGGAGGGGTGCCGGGGCTTGGGGGCCATCTGTTTTCTTGGGTGGCCAGGAGGCTTTGGTAGAGGACCTGCACGGCAAGGAAAAGGCTGGCTGCTGGGCCATCCGAGCTGCCCATCCCTGCTATGCCCTGAGAGGCCACCCTTACCATTTGGTCTCTGGCTCTGAGGCCAGGGCAGCAACCTGTGGGTGACCTGCCACCTCCTCAGCCTCTTCCTCACTGGAGAGGCTGATGTTCCCACGGTGGGTGGGGCCCGAGGGCAGCTGCGGGTGGCCATGAGGTCGGTCTTCAGGGTCCACGTCTTCCTGGAAAACTGCCACCATCGGGTTCCCACCG
The DNA here is from genome assembly GCA_004027205.1 of Ctenodactylus gundi. Lineage (NCBI taxonomy): Eukaryota > Metazoa > Chordata > Mammalia > Rodentia > Ctenodactylidae > Ctenodactylus > Ctenodactylus gundi. Next base: position 32,405 of record PVKB01006346.1, on the reverse strand, counting down.
GGGGCCTCCCCATCACTGCCAGGAGAGAGGGCTGTTGGGGTCACGGGGGCGATGCTCTGCCACTCTCCCGCTCCTCCTTGGCCTGGCTGTTATGGGGACTTCTGAGTAGAGTTGGGGTACAGGACACAGGAGGTGGGCAATGGGGTGCTCTGGCTGGCCGGGGGAGAGGGCTTCAGCTTGGGGCATATGCCATCTGGCCTTTCTGGATTGAGAGCCCTTGCTGCATGGGCCCAACGGTGACACAGGCATGTCAACAGCTCCAGGTGGGACCCACCAAGGAGGAGGGGCACTGAGGCAAAAGCTCTGCAGTGCCCGCCTGCCCAAGGAGACCCAGCACCCCATGACTGCACCTGACAGCGCCCAGGGGCCCTCCACGTGCGCCTGGGCGCCAGGCTCAGGGAGTGCCCTAGGGGCTGCTGAGCTTTGCTGTCTCAGAAGAAGCCAGCCTACATGCCCTCCTTTACCTGCCCTGGGGTGGGAAGGCCACCCCAGCTGCCATGGGGTGGGAAGGCTACCCCAGCTGCCATGGGGTGGCTGGCCCTCGTCCAGGGTTCTTGCGGTCTGAGCTGGTCTTTGAGATCCAACCCGGCCCCTTTAGCTCCAGCCACTGGCCTGCTGCGGTCCTCGGGCCAGCTGCTCATGGTCTCAGGCTGTCCTCACCTGTCACTGTCCTGTGGAACCTTGGCCCCAGCTTTCTTCTCATCCCTGGGTGGGGCAGCATCCTCCAGGAAGTTGCGGTCAAGGCCATCTTCAGGGACAAAATCCTCAACGTTCTGGACTTGGGCCTCTGTGGCTAGGGCTGGCTCTGTGGGTAGCAGGGCCTGTTCTCTCAGGCAGCACCCCAACCCCTCTCTGTGCACCCTGCTCTGTGGTCCGGCCCACCCCAGCCCCCGGAAAAGGAGACATGGACCTGATAAGGTGGCACAGTCCCATGTCCCTCTGGCCAGGCCCACAGGTTGTGGTTCCCCCTCAGCCCCCGGAAAAGACAGACCCAGGGACCACACCTGCCTGCATCTGGGAGGTGCCCGGTGAAAGGGGCGTCAAAGGCCTACCTGGGGGTGAGGGGGCGGCCTCTGCCGCAGGAGATGACCCGAACAGCCGAGAGATGATGCTGCGCCTTGGGGCTGGGGGTAGGGCGGGGGCGGGCGGGGCCTCCAACGGGGGTATGGGGGACGTGGAGGGCACAGGGGGGCAGGCCAAAGAGGCACTGAGGGGCAGCTGAGGTGTGCTGGGACTGGAACTCCCTGTGGACACGGTGCCTGGAGGCACGACCGGTGACTGGGAGCCCGAGGACGGGCTCTGCCCGTTAGCCGTCAGAGGGGCCATGTGGCCACGGCTGCGCGCCTCCGTCATCTCCAGGAAGCTGGGGGGCGGAAGGCAGGAGTGAAGACCTGGCCCCCCATACCACTCCCACCACGGCCTACGGGCGGCTCAGTCCCCTGCCAGGGCTAGAGTATCTGGCTTGCACTACCCTGAGGACAGAGGACAGGCCTGTCTGCCTGCCCTCCGCCCAGTGCCGGTCCCAGTCTCCGAACGAAGGCCTACCCAGAGGTAGTGGGTCTGGCCGGAAATTGGGTGGGTTCGGCAGCGCTTAGCACTCGGTGGCCATGTGCCTTGTGGCCAGCAGGTGTGGCTAGTACTGGACAAGGAAGTCACACGAGAACAGCTGCCCCATCCAGACCCACCTGCACATGATGGTATGCCCACAGCCGTGAGGGCCTGATGAGCGGGGCCGATCTAAGGAGGCCTGACCCGGTTGCAGTACAGCCTGGGAGCAGGGTGACTGGGCTGTCACTGTCCACCCTCGGGGAGCTTCTGCCTCTCACCCCCAGGAAACGGAGGCCTATGGGGCACTGGCCCTGGTGCCCAGGGAGGGGACTCCATTTACAATTTTAATCTGTTCGCTCTGTGTCAGCACTTTATCTAACTCTAAATATTTTATTATTGTAAATTAATACTCCAACCAAGGAGCACAAGAGCTTTGGTGCCAGCATGGGGTACCTGTATGTAGCCAGGGCCTGCGAGAGGAGGGGCAACAGCTAATTGCGTTCGCACAGGGGACTTGGGCTGACCAGTTTGTCCCAGCCAGCAGATCTGCCCCAGGCCAGCAGTGCCTGCCCATCTCGCAGGGTAACCCAGAGCTTGGGCCCACACCCCAGTCTGTGGACGCGGAGGCCCACTTTCCCACCCAGAGGCATGGGTGCAGGCCAGTCCTAGGGAGGCCTGTCCCTGCTCACGCACATGCCATAGTTCTGGTCCTCGGTCTCCTGCTGCACAGACAGCTCCTCCAGCGTAGCATCGATGTCTAGCTGGTTCGTCTCCAGCTGGCGCAGCAGTGTCTCGCGCTAGAGGTGAGGGAACACAGCTGAGCGCCAGATAACCCCCTGCAGTGTCCCTCGGGCAGGACCACAGGCCAGCTGCACAGTCAGCCTGTGTAGCTCAGGGAACAGGTCAATCCGGTGGTCCACCCCAGAAGCTTTCCTCCTCTCACCCAGTGTGGCTACGGAGGCAGGCAGGCGGGGGTGCTGCCTGACGCGTGCGTCTGGAAATGGTACCTGCTGCTAGTGCCAGTGCCTAGGGTAGGCACGGCTTCCTCTGGTGGCAGGGCACTCCCCCTACACAACAGTTACTCAAGTCCTCGGGGCAGTACTCCCTGGGAGACCTGGAACAGCTTAGGGCAGAAGTCCTGCCAGCCATAGCCTCAGGTGAAGGGCAGCTGTCCTGGCTGAGACCAGAGCCAAGTGGGTCATACTTGGGGGGGGAGGGGGGGAGACAGTGCCCTAAGACTACTAGTCCACAGGGCCTGCTACTAGAATCAAACGAAACACATACACTGTGCCCTCCGCAGCTACACCACGAGCACAGCAGGGCCATGACCACCTGACACACGGGCTGCCACATGGGGACCCCTGGGCCCCACGGCTGCACGACACTCCTCACACCTGCACCCACACCAGGGTGTGTGACACTGCTGAACGAACAAGGTGCCTAGAGAAAGCAGGAACAGCTACAGAAAGACCTGGGATGTGCGTGTCCCACAGACATGCAGGAGGCGGGCAGCTCCCATACCACACAGACACGACTCAAGAGAGGCACAGTGTGAAAATGCCACTGTGAACCCCACCTGGCCCTGCTCTGCATGGTGAGCAGCAAATAATGTAGAGTCCTTGTGAGCTCTGGGTGTTATGGTCATGCTACAGCCTGAAGATGTGCTCGGAGTATTTCCAGATGAAACTAAGGAGGCCTGGGCTTTCCTTCTAGGATACCAAGGCAGGCGAGAGGCCTGCCGGCACCATCTGCGGGTGCACCGGTGTCCTGGCTTCTGCCTGCGGCACGTGCGCTGTCACATGGTCTTCCCTACGTAGTTCTGGACACTGCAAGGCCTTCAGCAATGACAGCAGGCTCAGGTTTGGTGACAGGAGAGCAAGAGGGGAAAGGCCTCCCCACAGGGCCCCCCACCTCTCCTTCTGATGCCCTTGACTCAGGGCGCTTCAGCAGAACACCCCCGTGTCTTGCAAACCTACAACCCCTAAACTGCAGAGGATCTTGAGGTGGAGGAGGAGGAGGAGGGGAGGACTGTGGTGGCTCACACCTGTCATCCTAGCAAATTCAAGGGCATAAGTGCAGCCTGGGCAACTCAACTGGGTGAGACTCTGTCTCAAAAAAAAAAAAAAAAAAAAAAAAAAAAAAAAAAAAAAAAAAAAAAAAAAACCAACAAACAACCCAGAAAAAAAAAGAAGGGCCAGGCATTTGTCTCAGTGGCAGCATGCCTACTGGCATGTGCAAGGCCTTGGGAAAGCGGAAAGGGAAGGCCTTGCTTTCCACAGCAAACACCAAGTCCTCTGGAACAAAAACCCAAGCTGACTACCTGTGGGGGCCACAGATGCCCACACCTAGGCAGGGGGCCTGAGTTGGCTCAGCCCTACTTCTGTCCACAACTTCCTGCCAGATGGCAGGCTTTAACAGTTCTGGAGAGAGGCAGCTCCAGAGACTGATCTCCTCTCAGCCTGCGCTCAGGACCCCCGAGTGGCCCCACTCCCCCCACCCCACCCACTGCTCTCCCTTTCTGCAAGGGCTTCAGCTCTGGCAACCCACAGCTCAACCCAGGCCAGAGCACCAGGGCACAGCCCATGTACCTCATGGCACCTGATGCCCTAGGAAGGGGTCAGCAGCTGTGACTCCCAGCCCTCTTCACTGGGCTGTACCACAGCAGAGGCCAGAAGGGCCCCAAAGGCTCTTGGGAGATCTGGTGAATTCTGTACCACATGACAAGGTACATGTGTGCCAGAACCACACTGTGATGCCTCTGGTCTGTCCAAAGCCAAAGTGCCACATAACTAGGAGGAAAATGCCAACTCAGTCCTAGGGTGGCCAGATAGTATGTGATTTGGAGGGAGGCGGGGCTGGGGAAGCTGGGAACTCAGTTAACAGACTGCACGAGCCCCTGAGGTTTGACAAAGTGCTGGGAAGACACATGGGGCTGTGGACAGGAAGGTACCTGGGCAGGGAAGGAGCCCTGGGGCCACCTGTCTCCTGGAACCTGCACTGTGATGATGGCTGTCCACTGTGGCTGGGGCCTCCACATCCACACGCACAACCAGCAAGGGAGTCACAGACGTGGACACGTGAGGCTGGGCACTTCTCAGTGTCACCTGCCCACCAAGGTTGGTGAGGACTTGTTGGGGGCAGCCTTGTGCCAGCTCCAGCTTGCTCTAGTGGGTGACCAGTGTGCGTCGGACTTGAAGAGAAGGCCCTCCCACCCCTTGCAGGTACACCCGCTGCCCACATGCCCACCTGCCTGCCTGCGTGGGCAGCACTTACCTGTAGCTGCAGAAACGGGATGTTGAAGAACTTATGCAGGTACTTGAGGCCAAAGCTGTTCTTCATGGAAGACTCTGCGTAGCGGAAATAGGAGGATCCTGGAGGCCTGTTTCCAGAGAGAAGGGTCGTGGGTGGGTGGCATGGTTCAGACGCTCCCACAGCCAGTCCGCATCTAGCCTACTGACCACTGGAGCTGAAAATGAGGACTGGGCCCAGGGCCTCTGCACTGAGCTACATCCTTAACAAAGCTTTTATTTTGAGGTAAGGTCTCATCCAGTCTCCTAGGCTGGACTCAAACTTGTGATCCTCCTGCCTCAGCCACTCAGCATGCTAGGATTACAAGCATGACTACCGTATCCAGTGCCAAGTCAATTCTACAGCTGACCCTCCTGGGGCCCCCACAGCCATGGTGCCTTACCTCTGTCCATGCCTCCTGTGGCATGGCCATCCTGTGGATACCTGGGCCTCGGCGAGCCCAGGTACTAGGGTCCCAGGTCTGCGCCCCGGCTCCTTGCTGAGAGCCAGGTCCCCTGCCCAGGCTGCAGGCACGTCGCTACCCCCAGGGCATGCATGCCGGCACCCCATCTTCTTGGCTGCCTCACTGTAAGCAGGGCACGGGGCCAGGCGGGTGTGGCCAGCGGCACCCACCTGTCCAGGTGGTCGATGAAGTCACGTACGTCGTCCGGCAGGATAACCCGGTGCTCACCCATGTCACGGTAGTTCCCCAGCACACACACTGGCACGTGGGTCGGCACTTTGGGAAGCTCCCGGAGGACGTAGTTGAAGGTCCTGGGGGGTTGGGGGGGCAGCATGAACGCCTCAGCCACACCACCCTGAGGGAGAGACCTAGAGTGCAGCAGCCCTGCCTGCTCCGCCCCCCAGTGGTGCACACCTCTGCACCCCGGACCCGGCGCCCCGCACCCCTGCCTTTCCCTGGAGCGCCACGGGTCCGGGTCCCCCTAGGAGCAGAGTGTGAGGCTTCAGGGAGCCCTCCCACCACGTGCACATGACTTCGCCAGGATTCTGGAGGTGTTTTCCGGCTGTGAAGCTGCGGAAGATGCATGCTTGGGCCACCCACCCCACCACCCTGTGCACAGGTACGAGCACAGCCCAGCCCTGTTCCCGGAAGACACCCAGACCCTCCAGCTGGGGCATCCTAGCTGGGAGGCGGCCAGCGGCCCTGCAGGAGGCTCTGCGCCTGCGGAGGCACACTGGCCCGCGAGGCCATGTGTCCCTAGAGCTACTGAGACTACCACCAGCTGCCCCCATTACCACTGCTTGGTGATGTCGAACATCATGACCACGCCGCTACAGTTCTTGTACACATCCAGAAACTCAGCGTCCAGGGCCATTTCAGACTCCGCCTGGGACGGGAGGAGCGGGTGTAAGGCAGTGCCCTGGGCCTGCTGCCGCCCATGTGGGCCCTTGGTCACCTGGGGAAGGCTGAATGGGACTTCCCTCATTTTAAAGAGAGCAACTTCATGGGGGGGGGGGGGAACAAGGAAAGCCAACATCGGGTACACACAGGAAGAGCCTGGAGGCGTGGGTCTTGAGCCATCGCTCCCTGGCCCTGGGACCCGTGGGCTTGTCACTGCTCAGACGGGGCCGTGTGCCCACAGCGTGCGTGTCTCCGAACTTCGCAGAGCATGTCAAGTGGGGCCAGGGAGGTGTGGGTGGCACTTTACCTCTCGCCCACAAGAAAGTGGAGAGGTACCGGGGAGACCGTGAACAGTGTGCTTGCCATGGCCTGAAGCCAACGGACACCCATGGCGACAGGGCCCCAGTACCAGCATGTGCCAAAACTCCTGAGGGCTGAGACCCTGGTACTGGGGCTAGGAAAGGTGGCCCCTTACATCCTGCTCAAACCAGGTGTCAGAACGACGTGATGCCTACAGCCTGAAGTAAAGGAAAGGGTCCCTTCTGGGGGTAGATGGACAGGTAACCCCGAAACTCAACTGCAGGCAGCACAGGTGGGAAAAGACACCAGGACGGCAAGCACTGGGTCTGCAGAGTGGACGCTGCCCTGGGGCTACGTGTGGCTGGGCAGCGCAGCTTACCTCCTGCGGGTCATTCTCCGTCTTCAGGCCATCACCCCGCTTTTTGCATTTTCCTAATTAAATGACAAAAATAATAGGGTAGAATTGCTAGGTCCAGTGATTACCTATTGGTGCCGAAAGGTACCTGCCAGGCCGAAGACCTGTGGGAGGCCTCTAGCCCCCAGCTGCCCCTTACTCAGCCCGGGAGAAATGGGGCCTGAAGGCTGCGTAAGGCCACTCAGAGGAGCCAGGCCAGCAGAACCAGACAGAAAGGGACCAGAAGGAGATAGCCACAGCTGGGGCTGCTCGGGCCGCACTGGGGTGGAGCTGAGCGGAGCTAGGCCTGCTTATACGCTGAGACTTCAGACAGAGCATTGGAAGGGAGAGGGAAAAGGCCGACGATCTGAACCCAGCTGCTTCCTGGCTGCAGGAGGGAGGGGGCACTGGCCTTCAGGGTCACCAAGGCTCTGACCAGGAGATGCGCACAGCCCTGCCCTTCGGGTTGCGGCGTGACACTGAGATGGGATACTGCTGTCTCTCCTCTGCATCTCTAGAATGCTGAACGGACAGGAGGGGCTGCCTAGCCCCTGGGGGTTGCAGAGCAACCAACTGGGTTTATTTAGTTGAAACACCAACTCTGTCTGAGTACTTGGTGTGTGGCTGGCTTGAGGAGCTGTTCTCTCTCACAGGTGCAGGGACCATTACAGGTCAGAGCAGCCTGGCTATCCTGACCCTCACTGGTTTCCGGGGTCAGATACGGAGCCTGACCCCTCACACTGGCACTATCACTGCTGACCACACAAGCAGGCCTGCTCTGGGTTGAGCCCTTAGCTCACCTGCTGATCCCAAGCCCTTGGCCGCCCCACCCATCTCACACCTGCAGTCCTCTGGGGTGGCAGACAGAACCTGGACCCATCCCAAACGTTCTTGCTGCATACAGGAAGAGTAGCCTCAGGCTGTGAGACCCTGGGTGCTCCAGAGCAGGGGTTCAGCCCTTGGGCTGAGCCTGGATTCAGCTGCAAGTGTCTCGGGGAGGACGCCAACAAGCAGGTAGAATAAAAGGGTGATCAGGGTCCCTGGCCAGCGACTGGCACAGTGCTGAGGCCCAGCACACAGAAGGGCACTCTGAGGGCGCCCCTGAATGGGTACCAGCTGAAAGGCTAAGACCTCCCTGCCTTACAGCCCGAATACCCCACACAAGGAAGTCCTGACGGTGGGACCTATACCTGTGCCCTCGGGCAGATGAGGTCAAGGCTGCCACAGCCCCTCTGTAGGGCAGCAAGTGCCTCTGAAGTGACCAGGACAGGGTCAGGCTATGGGAGGGCAGTTTGGCCCGAGCCATCACGTCACTCCTGCCCTCGCAATAGGCACAATGCCGGTGCCTCTGACAGTTGTGCATCCCTAATGCCCAGAGATGGGCACGAGTGTGCAGAGGAGGATGGGCAGGGTTGACACAGACCCGGCAGCACAGGTTCCATGCGGACTCCTGTTACAACCACTTGGAGCAGTGGCTTCCGCTGTCCCTGACCTGCTAACACTCCCACCAGACCCCAGTCTGCCCCAGGAGAGCCCTGTCCCACGGCACTTGCAGTACCGCCATGCAGAGTCAGAGGTGAGCGGTCAGAGGCCAAGCAGGCGAGGCCAGACCTGTGTTAGCTCAGAAGCCAAGGTGAGTCACACTGTGCTTAGTGTCACAAACGCGCACACACACGCGCACACACACACAGCGCCGGCTCAGGCAGGGCCATGAGCTCTCACCCCGAGGATCACAGAAGAGCTCATGACCTGATGTGAGACGGTAAGATGAGGGAGGTCAGACGCCCTCACGAGGACACCATGAAGGTCCACCTGCAGCCCCTGAGGTGTGGGTGTGCTGTGCGGAGGTCAGGCCCACCAGAAGGAGCTGGGTCCTCAGCCGGGAGCACAGGGCCCTGCAGTGACGGCTTGCCGCTTATCCGAGCACAGGTGTGCTTTCTCAGGCCAGAGGCAGGGTCCAGCTGCCTACCCTCTCCCAGGGCCTCATGTGGCTTATCCAGCCACCTGTGCCAGGTGACCAGCTCCCAGAAGGACAGCCACCACAGCCTGGGCGGACTGCACACACCACAGTGGTCATCTCTCAGACAGGCCCCCAGAATGAGCCTGCTTCAACCCCTCTGAGGAAAGCACCCGTGGGAAACCAACATGGAAAAGGCTGGCCCAGTGCCTGATGTTTCTCTCTGCTCTTGCCTCTTACGACTGGGCACGAAGGACACCCTCCCACTCAGTCTCTGCCCCCAGGATCCGTCAGCTTCCCACCACTTCCTGCGATGGTGGTGTACTGAACTTGCAAATTCCATCTGAGGCACAGAACATGGCACACACCATGGTCCAGGCCACAGCGACAAAGGGTCTGCTGGGCTAAGCTGGCTTCCGTGTGAGGGACCCTGATCACAGGTCTGACAGCAAGGCACCAAGCCACCCAAGTGAAACAGGAGTCCATCAAAGGGCCCCGTATTAGACCCTTCCAGTCTGCCCCAGGCAGGGAACCTGACACCCTAGCACTGGGCTCTAGCACTGCACATGGCTGACTGACCCCGGAGCTACTCCAGTAGCCCAGTGGGAGGGACTGCTGGCAAGTCTGACGTCTTCCACCCAACCACGGCCAGCCACTCAGGGCTGATCAATCGGATCCAACGGGAGCCAACAGGTTCCCGCTGCTGGAACACCCTGTCCCCTGGATATAGGGCCTCTGTGGAAGTTAGCAGCAAACTACACCTCCCATCCCCCGATGCCCTGCGCCATACCTGGACAGGTGGGACAGTGTAGAACGGAGCCTTTGCAGCCCCAAGGGAATGGGCACGAGGAGGGGAGGGGAACCATATATTCAGAGCCACCAGATCATTGAAGATGTACTGTACCTTTGTCAACGACATCCCAGACTTCAACTTTCACCACGTCATCAGTGGCTGAAAACAGGGGAAATCCTCCAATTAGCATGCAGCGGTGCGGGTGTCGGGCGAGGGGGCGATGCCGGGTGGATGGGTGGGGGGAAGGGGGGTGCAGTGCCTGGCGGGGGGCCGCACTCACTCTTGTAGCTCCAGTGGATGCTGGTGACCTGGATCTCCTGCGTGGGGATGTACTCTTCCACGAACTTCTTGCCCTGCAGCCGGTGCCACAGGGCAGTCTTGCCTGTGTTCCTGTCGCCCCGGATCACTATCTTCACTGGGGGTGAGGGAGGAAGACAAAGCCAGAATTTAAGAAATAACTTCAAAATGACGCCAGCTGCACTGTAGCACATGTGCATTCATTTGCAGGAATGGAATCCCAGGCCCCTGGCAGGCAGGGGAGGAGCCATGGGAGGGGCACTGTCAGCCGACCAGATGCCAGAGCTGGCAGGGGTGAGATAGCTGCTCCCAGGGCACAAGGATATCTGGCAGGGTCAAAGCACCAGCACCAGGGGCAGGAGCAGGGACTACAGGGGCTGGCAGCTGGTCTAGCCCTGGAGTCCCCGTGGTTGATGAGGCTGCCCCCCGGCCAGGCTTTCTGCTGGGGACCAGGCTCTCCCTGACAGCCAGATGCCCCAAGGAGACATCAGGGGCCTGTGGGTAAGGTGTAGGTCTCCTCCACAGTCTATGGTGTAGCAGGCCTTGCCTGGTGGGTCTGACGGCCATGTGACAGGGACAGACAGGAGTGGCCCCCAAGCACCCCACAGCTTTAGGAGAAGGCCCCTCTGTCCTAGAAAGGCTACACAGAGCAGAGTGTGGAGGTGAGGCACAGGGGTAGGTGAGTGCAGTGGGTCGGACACCGGTCATGGAGAGAGACTGCCACCTCACGGGAGGACATGAGGGGAAGCAGTGTCGGGGTCAACTCAGGAGTTTCCTGACAGGCAGCCCCTGTGAGCACCACAGCTGGAGCTGGCACTTTTGGGACATCCTGGGACGGTTCCAAGGGCCAGGGGTGCTTCAGCCATGAGCTTGGGATAGACCATCAAGGTTGCAGTGAGAGGCAGGGTCCACAGGCCACCCTCAAGACTTCTAGCAAAGGGCCTGGGGGGGACACGGGGCTCAGGAAGGCAGGCTGCGGGGCTGAGGGCGCTTCCATTTATCCGTCTCTTCTGACTGCTCCTGTCAAAGTCCTCCTGCTCATGCCTTCCTGTGGTACCAAGGACCTCAGGCACCAATAGCCAATTGCTACTTGGGGTCACAGGTCTGCCGGGCTGACCTGGGATGTCCCCAGGCACGTCCAGCTTCTCTCCCTAACTTCTACTGCGTTCCCAAACTCATGGTCTCTCCGTGGGACTTCTTTTTTTTTTTTTTTTTTTTGAGACAAGGTCTTGGGCTACATGTAGCACACATTGATCCTGAATTCACTATGGAGCCCAGGCTGGCCTTGGACTCATGGCAATCCTCCTGCCTCAGCCTCCCGAGTGCTGGGATTACAGGCGTGCGCCACCATGCCCGGCTTATGTGATGCCGGGGAATCAAACTCGGGTACTTAGCACTTGACATGTGCTTCAGCCACTAAACCATCCCTCCAGCCCCCGCCCCCCGGGACATCTGCACGCAGCTAGTTTCCTCAGGACACTGCACCTCCACCAAGTGCACTTCTGGCCACCAGGATGCGTCAGCGGCTCTCAGATCTCTCCTCCCCTACCCTGCTGGTCATGTCATCAGAAAACACAAGAGCCTTCCTCTGCAAGGCGGTGGCTGCCCAATTTCAACCAGACATTTTTCCATGCTACACACACTCTGAGGGCATCCCGGGGCCAGGACTTCAGCCCTGCAGGAAGCATGCAGCTAGCAGCACACTCCCTCCCCTGCTGGCCTGGTGGAGCTCCAGCCCACAGGGGCCCTCAGGAAGTGCAAGGGGCTCTCATCGCTCTCTCCTTTCATGGGGACACAGGGACAGAGGAGCTGCGTCCAGTCTATAGCGCAAACATGGCAGGACCCCAAGGGTGATACGGTCATGGGACTTTGAGTTTTCTTTCTTTTGAATCAGGGTCTTGCTCTCTAGGCTGGTCCTGAACTCCCTACGTAGCCCAGGCTGGCTTCAAACACACAGCAAGCCTTCTGCCTCAGCCTCCCTAGTGCTGGGACTACAGGCCTGTGCCACCACACCCAGCTTACCTGGTGCTGGGGAATGGGACTCAGGAAAGTGCTCTAACTACTGAGTTGTGCTGCCAGTCTGGCCACGTTCCCCACCCAACCCCCCAACCTTAGTGGCATGCTCCTTGAAATACCCTCTTGTGGCTTTCTGGGGCAACTTAAGCTCACGTGTACACACTGTCACTGATCTCTGGCTAGACAAATCAGACACGCTGGCCTTTTCAGAAGCCCCGCCCCAGCCAGGCCCTTCTGTACATGGCTCCACCCTGGGTCTTCCCTGGTCTTCGTGGGCACCACACTAGTCAGGCTTTCTTCAGTCCTGACTGCTTGGCTGTCCACCTTCAATTACTGAAGACGGTACGGTTTGTTTTTTCACCATAGTGGTACAGCTGTCCCCGTCTTCTAACATACACACACACACACACAGTGAAAGAGACAGAGAGACTGATTTGTGGTATTGAAGATTTTTGAATGCAGGCTCCCTGCACTGAGCTACAACTCTAGCTGTTTTTTAGATTCTGAAACAGGGTCTTGTTAACTCAAGAAACAGTTGGTCTTAAATTGTGATCCTTCTGTCTCAGTCTGGGAGTATAGGTATGTACCACCATGTCCGGCTTACAATTGTTTTCTTGAATTAAAAAAAAAAAATGAGAAGTTCAAAAAGTTTTAAGGTCACATCAAAATAGAGTGAGAGGGGCTGGAGGAATGGCACAGCAGTTAAAGCACTGGCCTCGCAATCACAAGGCCCTGAGTTTGATTCCCCAGCACCACATAAAGCTGGGCATGGTAGTGCACACCTGTAATCCCAGCACTCCAGAGGCTGAGGCAGGAGGGTTGGCCATGAGTCCAAGGCCAGCCTGGGTTGTACCAGTGAGCTCAGGACCAGCCTGGGCTACAGAGTGAAACCCTGTCTTATAAAAAAGAGAGATAGACGTCCCACATGCTTCCCCCACCACCCCAGGGTCCCCCATCACAGGGCACATCAGTAGAACCCACCCACCTAACTACACTGATCACCATGTAAAAACCCCCTTTTATACAGGGGTTCGCTCTTGCTGGCATAATCCTGTGGATGTGACCCACAGGTAGAGACGACACCAAAGAGAAGTGACCCCCCCCCCATACCCCACGTTACGGCTGAATTCATCACAAAGGCTGAGGTGTCCAGTGTCTGGGACACCAACAAGAGGCAGCATCTTAAGTAGCCTTCCTCTGAGACTGTCTGGACATGGATGATTCTAGGGGTGAGCCCTCCCAGAGGCCACTGCACTCATAAATCCTAGAGGACGGTTCCCCCCAGTACCAGCCTTGTGTAGCACCCCTAGGAGGACAGACACCTGCACTGGGACACAATGCACCGAGCTTCCTGCAGGACTCAGCAGGTGCGCAGCTACCTGATGCACTCAGGCTTTATTACTTGAGGGGGAGAGGGGGTGGGCGGGAGGGAGGAAAGGTGGCAGGCTCAGGTATCTGCGAGGCTGGGTGCAGGCTGGCAGCATCTCAATGGGAGAATACTCACATTTCTGATTTGATGCTAACTTTTTCTCAGAGGAAGGGATAACCTCTCCCCCCCTCCATACTCTGTGAGAGGGTAACCCTAAGTAGCACAGGCTGGTCCTGAACTCACTACTGTGCCCACGCTGGCCCCCAACTTGTCATCTTCCTATCTCAGCCTCCTGAGTCCCGGGCCTACAGGCATGTGCCACCTAGCCCAGCTCGTCTATATTTCTGGTCTTCCTTATCTTACTGGGATTCTGGGCCCCAGCCAGGAGCTCAGGGGCAGCGAACGCCCTGGTCTCGGTCTGTTCCAGCCTGGATGTGCCTCTTCCATTTCACCGTTACACATGGGTTTGGTGAGTCTTCCTACCCCTGCTTTAAAAAATTATTTTTGGAGACAGGGTCTTGCTCTGTAGCCCAGGATGGCCTCAATTCATGGCAACCCTCCTGCCTCCCCCTCCTGAATCCCGGGACTACTACAGGTGTGCACCACCATCCCCAGCTAATCTTTATGTAGTGCTGGAGCATTAAACTCAGGGCCTTGTGCTAAACTATCCTCCCAGCCCTCGGTGGTTCTTTTTTAACAGCAGAAACTTCCCATCTATTCCTACTTTGATAAATGTTTGTAAATCATAAGTGAATGCTACATTTTACTTTTTTCTTTTTTAGTGGCAGTACTGGGGAGAGTCCAACGCTTGCATTCTGAGCTATACCACCAGTCCATCTTTCTTTCTTTTTTGGCTAAGTTTTAGCTTGAATTTTGAGACAGGGTCTCACTAAGTTGCTAAACTGCCCGGGTTGGGCTCCAACTTGAGATTTCCTGCTTCAGCGTCCCGTGGTGCCGGGACTACTGGCTACCGCCACGGCCAGCCGGGGTGTTCTCTGGGCCCACCGCAACTGGAGCTGTCTCCTCCTTTTACCTGCTGGTTCTGTTGAGAAGCCCTGCTTTGCTGGCGTAGTGCTTCTTGGTTCCAACGTGAGAGCTTATTACTACTACATTCCTGGGTTTGAGTTTAATTTCCCGGCCTCCCACTCAGCCTTCACTACCAGGCAAGGATGGATGGCCACTTTCTGGCGCTCTCTGGATGAGATCACTAGCCGCGGACGGAGCAGCTTCCCCACCGTCTACAGTCTGTACCAGCTGGACATGCTTTGTCACGAAGACAAGTATTGAGTCCACTCTATTTCTGGAGTGCTAAGGACTGAATCCAGGGCTTTGTGGCCTTGAGCATGCACTCTCTCGGCTACATCCCTGGCCCTTTTTATTCTGAGACAGGGTCTCCCCAGGTTGTCCAGCACGGCCTTTAACTTGACATTCCCCTGCCCCAGACTTCCAGAGTGCTGGGGTTACGGCAGATGCGACCATGCCTTGCTTGCAGATTTCTTTTTTTTCTTTTTGAGAGAGAGGGTCTCAGTAGCCCAGGCTGGCCCTGAACACACTATGGAGCCCAAGCTGGCCCTGGACTCAGGGCAATTCTCCTGCCTCAGCCTCTGAGTGCTGGGATTACACACGTGCGCTACCATGCCCAGCTTATGTGGTGCTGGGGAATCAAACTTGAGTAGTTAGCGTCTGACTTAGCTTGCTAGGTAAGTGCTTTAACTGTGGAGCCATTCCTCCAGCATCCCCCCGCCCCCTTTTTTTCTTGAGACAGGGTTTCAGTCTGTAGTCCAGGCTCGTCCTGAATTCAGCCACAGCAGATCTGAGCACAGCTGGCTCAGCCTTCTTGGGGTCCATAGTAATCCAGATCTTTCTCCAGCTCCTTGCTGCAACTCACTGCCATTCCTGCTTGGATGTGTCTCCCACAGACCAGGTGGCCAAAGTAAAGACTCAACGCTCACATTCTCACTTCAAACTCCTGCGTCTGGCTGATGCCATCACTGTGACTGCTAATGGAAGCAGAACTACTTCTACTGTCTCATTTTATAATTTTTACTATTCTGGTTCCCTCCCAATCTTTAGTGCCTTTTATTAAGTTGGGTAAGATATTTTCTCTTCTTTCTGACTGTAGTTATCTGGAGAAGTTATAATCTATTTCTATTCTCTGAAGAGTAACTCTTAGATTTTTAACATTCAGTTACTGTATCATAGTCTAAAGATAACACATTTCTCTTAAGCACTGGGCTGCTGCAAGTCATGAGCATCTTTCTATGTTTTCCAAAGGTCATTTATTTATACAAAGAAAGATCAATCAATGATACACTGCCCTTTTTGTTCAATAACCCTCTGCCATCTTTCAGTGAGCTCTGTAATTCCTCACTCACGGAAGGGCCTGTCTTGACGAGGAAGAAAACGAGTAAGGTGCTGACTTACAGCCTCACCTGAATTGAATGTTGTCCCAAGCAAGAAGTTCTGAAGACAGAAAAACAAAAGGCTGACCGTGCACGGCCACGTAAGTACGCTGGGTGTGACAACAAATCCCACCCGAGTTCCAGTAACTGCTGGTGATCAAATTTGTGCATGGACTTGCGTTGTCATGATGGAAACACCACTCCCTGACAGTTAATGAACTCTGAATGTTTTTACATGGCGGATTTATTCAAATTGTCTAACTGCCAACAGTACGCACTCAAATAGCTTGTTTGGTTCTTTGGTAGAAGCTCGAAAAACAAGACATATTTAAAAACCCACTGGTTATCAGCTGCCTCAAAAAAAGATTGTTTTCCTCATGTTTAACGATCAGGTTGCAGGTGTATATATGCACCATCAAATGAACTTCTTTTAGCTCATGAAGAATCCCAGTATCAAGCTTGCTTATATAGCCCAGCTTCTCCAGGAGGCGTGAACGCTTGAATGACAGATGTTCAATGTTTCTGCTGTCTCTCATGTCGCAACTGAGGAGCATCGATGAGATCAAAATGAACAACACAGAATTACATGGCACTGATGTTCTTATACCGAGTTGTCACCATAAGCTGTACACAACTTTTTACAAGTTTGACACGTGTTCTTCTGTAAAATATGATGAAAATACAGTTTGCACTTCCATCTTCAACTTGTGAAATCTCCCAAACTCAACCAAATTGCTCAGTTTTTTTAGAATGAAACTAGAGTTATCAGCCGCTACATGACACAGCAATTAACACAGACGTGACTCTCTCGTACTTCCAAAATGAACTCAAACCATCAGTAGGAGAAAATGCATTATGACTTTTCCAACAACCAATCATTTAGTTTTGAATGCTTTGCCCCCGGCCCCAGGCTGCGTCCTGATTTCCATTATCTTAGTTTCCTCTTTCCTATAAAACCACGACACCAACAACTGACAAAACCAGCGCTCACCTAGATCTTACCACGTTTCTGCCAACTCCTTTGTGCACCTGTGCCGTTTGAATGCCATGTTTTTTTTGAGACAGGGTTCCTGCTCTGTAGTTCAGCCTGGTCCTGAGCTCACTATCCCATGTTGGCCCTTGAACTCGGGGTAATCCTCCTGCCTCAGGTCCGTGTGCTGTGGTCACAGGTGTGTGCCACCATGCCCTGAACTTGGACTTCTCGAGAGTTGGTTCCACGCAGCTCACGGCTGCGGGAAAGCCTTGGCTGTCTTCTCGTGCTTGCTGCGCTTTCCTCTGAACCTTGTCCCGGTGCTGCTGGCACCACCTGACCACTGCTACCTTTCTCTCCAGGTGTTAATTTTCCCTTTCACAGAGGTACTGCACGGATTCCTGTCCAAGCACTCTACCCTGGTGTCCTCAACATGACAGACAGCCTCAGGCCTGGTTCCCTCCCTCAGGAGGCTGCCCCTCACGTGCACTTCCCATCGGGCACAGCTCATACGCTATTCCTAGGCGCAGCACGGAGGGACGGCTTGGGCATCTTTCCTTCCCGCTTATCCACAAAGGGCTTCCTGAATGAGACTACAGGCCAGTATGTCACTCAGGTCCAGATCCCAACTTGGAGGTGCCGGGACTACGTGTGGGGGACGTGAGTTACCCACATTAACTCTCATCGTGTTAACAAAAGAACGTAACTTATGTAACCCAGAAGACAGCACTCCGTAAGACACAGCTAGTCATCACTGTCCATGCAACTCCTACCTGTAAGGACCCTGAATCTACAAATGCAATACTGCTAGTTTGTTCTGTTAAGACATCTGAGAAAATAAATACTAGGAGCTCTTGAATCTATACATACAGAAAATGCGAATGTTTCAAAACAGCACATACACATTCAACTACAGGGGCAACACCCTGCAAAACGTAGTTCAGGTATGAATCCAAACTTCTCTGAACTGGCCACCTTGCGTTGCATTCTAAGCAGCAACAACCAGTCACCCAAGTACTCTTCTGCTCTGAACAACTCCACTGCTCTTTTTCAACCCTCCTGGGATGGATGGGCCCACGATACAGCACTTTCAGAAAGTGAACGGTTTCTGGTTCAAGACATTTCCAAGAGAACGGGATTAGGCTTCAAGAAACACAACAAACAGCAAAATTAGGGAATATACACGTACACTCCACAGGCTTGCAGAGGAGTATTCTGACCTTATCTTTTCCCTGATGTGAGAAAAATTCAAAATTTTGAGTTAACACATCTAAAATGTGTTTGCTTTTAGACAGGTACAGGTATCTGCCTTAGCCCAAGGCTCCGCTTTACGTGAGCCACGAGTATGAATGGGGGTTACTGCACCGTATCCTAGCAATACAGTAAAACTGTTGGGGGGGGGGGGGGACACAACCTCAGAGCCAGCGATAACAAAAACAGTCTTGAGATTCTGCCAGAAGACAGCCCGCACATGGAAAAAGCCAAACGAGGTCAGAAGTCTGCAACTAGGAGCTGCAGTTTCCGTAATTTATAACAGCGGCGGGAACCGCTCTGGGCGACGGGGTCGTCGGCCCCCAAGCGGCGGCTCCTTCGGGGTCAGGGCTGTGTCCCGCTACCCCGGGAAGCCCGTGCCTCCCGCCGCCTTCCTCAATGCATTCCTTGCGAATGCTGCTTTGGAAAATTAAGGCGCAGCGGCTGTGCTCTGCTCCCACGGGCTAGAAAACCGACACAGGAGAACGCCGCCGCTCAGCCCGGGCGCGCCCGCCCGCGTTACGCAACGGCTCCTCTTCCGCGAGGCCACGGCGGCGGGCGCGTCCCGGGAAGCGCGACGCCTCGGGCGGGACCGGAACGCGCGGCGTCCGGCCCGCGGGCCTGCGGGGCGCCTCCCGCCCGCCCCGACGGCACGGGCGCACTCACTGTTGTACTGCACCCCCTTGGCGAAGCGCCGCTGCAGCGCCTGGTTCATGGACTGCAGCCCGGCGGGGATGTTCTTGTCCCGGCCCGGGGCCTGCTCCGACCCCACCAGCTTCTTCAGCGCGGAGAACATCTTCCTGCTGGACGTCCGAGCCGGCGCGGCCCGCGAGCTCAGCGGCGGCGGCGGCCTGGCGCGCCCCGCACCATGTCCCGGCGCCCGGACCCCGCCCGAGGCCGGAGCTCAGGCCGGGCTCGCGGAGGCGCTCGGGGCCTCAGCCGCGGCGGCTGCGCTCGGGCCTCCGTGGCCCACGGCGCACACCCGCCTGCGCCGCCATCTTGGCGTCGGCGCGGCTACGGGGCGCCGCGAGGGCCAGGCGGCGGCGCGTGCGCAGCAGGCCCTGGCAGGCTCCGCCCACTCGGCTCCCCGCCCCCGCCCGGCCCACTCCTTCCAGGCCCCGCCCACGCCCGCCCAACCCTCCCGGCGCCCGGGCAGTCTCGGAAAAAGCGTTTATTGGTGTAACGCAGCGCAGCCACGCTACTTTTTCTTCTTCTTGGACGCCTTGAGCTTCCCTTCGATCAGCGACTGGGCCTGCTTCTTGATCTCGGCCCGCGAGGGGATGTAGCTGCAGTCCATGTCCGCAAACTGGAAGCTCTCTGCGGGGCAGGAGGGGTGGAGGGGTCGGGCAGGGTCGTCCCCTGCTACCTGCACCGTGGGGTACCCCTCCTCGCAGGAGAAGTGAGTCTTAACCTAAGTCACTTCCATCTGTTAAAACTCTTCCGGCTCCTGGTGGCCCTCACCGCCCCCCCAGGACATCAGATGGAGTGGGTACCATCCCCACCCTCTGCAACTCAGGGCCGTGCCTCGCTCCA
The DNA here is from genome assembly GCA_004027205.1 of Ctenodactylus gundi. NCBI lineage: Eukaryota > Metazoa > Chordata > Mammalia > Rodentia > Ctenodactylidae > Ctenodactylus > Ctenodactylus gundi. The sequence continues at coordinate 12,924 of PVKB01006346.1, read as the reverse complement.
GGGGTGCCCTGGTGCCCTTCCTTGCCGCTGGGCAGCCTCACCGATCATGTCCTCCTCCAGGTCCTCAAAGGTGATTCTGGTGTTGTACTTCTCCTTCAGAGTTGAAGACTCCAGGGCGTCCCTCACCTTCGTGGTGACCTGGAGGGCACAGCCATGTCAGCTCAGAGGGGAGCTGGCCCTTGTGGGTGCCCCCAGCCCAGGCCTACCTCCTCAGTCGTGGCCAGTGCTTGCACACGGCCAGCCAGGTAGGCCAGCTTTCTCTCGCAGTAGGCCAGCTTGCTGAACACATCCAGAGTGTCAGGGGGCTCCTTTTCTTTCTGCAGGCAGAGGACTACCTGGTCTCCCATGGGCTGCCCCCAGGGTCCCGGTGGGCAGCAGCTCCTCCGCCTCAGTCAGTACCTGGCCAGCAGGCAGGGGGACACCAATGAGCCGGACGTACAGGTTGTTGATGCCCAGCTGGACCGTCAGCAGCAGCTGCTGGCTCTTGGCCATGGTGCTGTGGGCCAGCTGGCACCGTGCCTCCTCCTCTTTTAGCATGCTGGCCATCCTGTCCTCCAAGGACTTCAAGCTGTGGAGGATGGGGACACAGGGACAAGGGTGGTCCCCAGAGCACCCAGGGAGCAAGGAGAGAGGCCTGGAGGCCAGAGGGGCTCAGAGCCCCCCTGCTCCCCCTCAGTGCTGCCCAGGGGTCCTTTGCGGGTGACAGGCAGCCCAGAGCCACATACCTGATGGAGCTGGGTGCCTGGTGGAACTTGAGTACCGCTTGCTCCAGCTGCAGTTTTGTCATGAGGGCCTCCAGCTGCGCCCTCCGCTGCTTACAGCCCTCCATCTGCAGCTCCAGGTTCTCCTCTGTGTTCTTCTGGGCCACGAAGCGACCCGCAATGTCCTGCCAGGGGTCAGCCACAGAGCCAGTCTTTCTTTTTCTCTACCTGAGGCCTGAACCAGGGCCTTGGCGCTGAGCTCCGTCGTCAGCTCTTTATTTTTTATTTTAAGACAGGGTCTTGCTAAGTTGCTAAGTCACCCAGGCAGGACTCAAACTCGTGATTCTTCTGCCTCAGGCCCCAGAGTGCGGGGATCACAGCCTGTGCCGCCACTCCAGTAGGGCAGTGCCGTGGTCTGAACCGTGACCGAGCCTAATCGCCCCACCTGTGGCCAGAGGGACTGGGCATCCCTGTAAGTCACTTGTCCAAAGTCACTTGTCCGCGTGTGGGAAGAGTCGGGAATTGGAAGGTGGAAGCCGTGCCCGTAGCACCCAGATCCTCAGAGTGCCGCACTTCTTCCAGGCCTGGGAGCAGCACGCTCAGGACCGTGGGAGGGGGCTAAGCTTTCAGCGTCCTTTCCAGGAGACCTGCAGGCCCCAGCCTAGCTTGGTCACCCTCCCACTGTGCCCCACGAGCCCCAGGGGAGCTCACCCAGAGCTGGGAGCACTGCACAGCCGACTTGACCTTCTCCACCAAGGCAGTCACTTGGGTCTGATACTCCATCTCCGTTTCAGAAGTCGCCTTTCTCTTCTCTGGGCAGAAGGGAGGGGAACGGGCAGTCGGTACACAGGGACGGCCATTAGATGCCTCTGTACAATCTCTGCCACTGGGGAGGCCACCGAGGCTGTGTCTCCACAGCCAGGCCCTTCAGGGCACCAAGGAGAGCCCCAGTGCTGAGGACCGTGAGGGGCAGGCGGCATGGTCCTGTGGCACAGTGGTAGAAACAGCCTTAGAGACAGCCACAGCCTCGGTTCTCAGCGACAGTGCCAAGAAGTCCCGGGTGACCTGGCCTTAAGTGCAGCCGCTCTTGGCCTTGGTAGGACAGCTGAGGAAGGCATGGCTGGCTGTCTCCCTCACCCTGGTGGCCACAGGCCATACTTGGCCTCCTGGTGACCAGGTGGGGTAGCCCTAGTCTGTACCACCTCTGGAGGGCCTGGTGGGGGACAGGCAAGGGCTGCGACGCACTTCTTATGGTGTCTGTACTCATCACACCAGAGGGGAAGTCCAGGTCCATGTTGCGCTGATGGGAGACAGAGGTCAAGGAGGGGTGAGCGGCATGTTCTGCCTGGGGCAGCCTCACGCGAGGGGCCTCACAGCCCCTCCACCCCGTGGGCTGGGCAGGGACACACCCGGCGGTACTTCTCGCTGGTCTCCTTGGTGTGGATCTTGTCAATGAGTTTCTTCTGCTGGTTGAGCCAGTTCTCCCGAGCCCGGCGCTCCTCTATAAACGTTGCCTCCCCTTGTCTCATGTTCCTCTGGGGACACAAGGATGCTGTGGGGGCACTGTGTCACTGACACTCCCCTGACCGTAAACCTAATAGTCAGGCTGTTGTTTTGTTTCGTTTGGTCTTGTGGAACTGGGGATAAGCCCAGGGTCTTCACACTGAGCTACGTCCCCTGCCCATCTCCTATTTTTATGTTCATTTTGAGATGGGCCTCGTTAAGTTATACAAAGCTGCCCACTCTGGGTTCAAACTTGAGATCCTCCTCCCTCAGCTTCCCAGAGTGCTGAGTTTATAGGTGGCACCACCACCCCTGTTACGATGGTTTCTTTATGGATTACTGGTCAGCAGAAGCTGCCTCGCGAGCTTCACAGCATCACGGCAGTTTGGGTCACCGGGAGACCTCCACCGTGGTTTCGGTGCCCAGTGGGTGAGCAAAGCTGCTGGCAAGGCTAACGGCAGGCAAGGCTTGTGGGGAGGATGGGCGGGTGGGTCCTGGGGAACGCTGGCTCCGAGGGGTCCACATGAGGCAGCTCTGCGATGTGCTCACCTTGACCTCGTCCGTGATCATCATGGCGTCTTGGGACATGGTGGTCATGTCCGACATTTCCGAGCAGTAGTCGATCACCAGGTTCTGCAGCTTGTCCAGTTCCATGGGGTATCCCTCTAGTACCTGTGTGGAGTGGGTGAGAGCAGGGGCGTAGGGTCGCGGGCAGCTCTGGTGCTGTCAGCAGCACGATGTGGCCTCCCTTGCCGATTCTCTTGTGGCCCCCATGGAGCAGACACTGCCCACCCTACCATCCACTCTTCGCTCCCGACAGTGTGACTGAGGGTAGTGATGGTTCTGACCTGGGTGCAGGCGCAGAGGGGCACTTTTTTTTTCTTCGATACTGGAGATTGAACTCAGGGCCCTTGCACTGAGCTACATCCTTAGCTTTTTTCTATTTTTTATTTTGATACAGGCACACTAAGTTACTAAGTTGTTCCAGCTGGGTTTGAACTTGGTAATTCTCTTAGCCTCCAAGAGTGCTGGGGTGACAGGCCTGGGTCCCTTCTATTATTTATTTGGAGACAGGAACTTTGCTAAGTCACTTAACTTGGCTAGATTTGAGCCTGCCAACCTCCTGCCTGAGTGCCCCAGAGTACTCAGATTTCAGATGTGCGCCACCACACCAGGCGACTATGGGAAATCTGGAACTGCGTGTATTGTGAAAAGAAAGGTGTTATGGTTTGGATCTGGAATGTCCCCAGAAGCCTCATGTGTCTGGATGTTGTGGGATAGCTATGGACCTTACATACTACTAGGAGGTGGGTCCTGGTGCAGAGGAGTGGATTATCGAGGCTGTGGCCAGTCACTGAGTATGTGGGCGATCACTGAGGGTGTGGCCTGGCAGGATATACTCTGTTCTCCATCAGACCCTTCCCCATGAATGGACCGAGACCTTCTGAAACCGTGAGCTGGAATAACCCTTTCCTCCCCTACACTGAGGCTGTCGGTATCGTGTCCCAGCCACAAGGAAGTGGCTGAGACAAAGGGGGTGCTACCTAGCACGGGGGCATAAAGCACCCAAGTGAAAAGGAGTATGGGAGATGGGCATGGGGATGCAGGCCTGTCATCCCAACACTGGGACGCTAAGGCAGGAGGACCGTAAGTTCGAGCCCAGCCTGGGCAACTCAGTGACTCAGTGAGACTCTGTCCCGATGGACGTGGGTGTAGATCAGTGTGAAGGCTCTGGGCTCCATGCACAGTACAAAAAAAAAAAAAAAAAAGTGGGAGTGAGTGTGGGAGGGGTTGGCCTGGGACAGCGAGGTGAGCAGGACCCCCAGGGGAGTGAGTCTACAGGCACAGGGCAGCCAGGAGAGCCACCTGGCACTGCTCAGGGGCTGGAAGCCATGATCTTAGCGGGGCAGAAAGCTGGCATGCTCACCCACCTGCAGCCCTCCTCCCACATGCCTGCGTCCTGCGGACGGCCTGGAAGGCTCCCCTCCGCCCAGTCTCGGGGCAGGAGCGGCCGGGAGCGTCCCAACTTGCTGCTCCATCTCCGTCTCAGCCTGGCAGACCCAAGCGGCTGGGCCACCCACTGGGCAGCTCAGCCTCCTAGCAATTCACAGTCCCCAGGGCCGGGGTTGGCCTCGGGGAGGTCACCTTCTCCCCGCTGCAGGAAGGGAGGCCGCGAGCTGTGGGCCTGCGGATGTTGGAAGCTGTGGGAAGTGCCCACTGGTGGCATGTTAGGGGGACCGGTGAAGGGCATGGCCTGGCTCTGGCCCTCCGACCCATACTAAATCATCTAACATATGCAACACAAAGTCCGCAGGATTAGGATATGCCCTGTAGTAGCCTTTTTTTGGAATAGAAAATTGTGGTACTGGACACTCTACCATCGAGCTATGTTCTCAGACCCTTCCCTTGTTACTTGTTTTAAATTCTAAGACAGGCTCTCACTGAGGCGGCCTTGTGGGGCTAGAATTTGCGATTTTCCGGCCTTAGCCTCCCTGATTTACGGAATTACAGGCCCAGCTGTGAAGTTCTTAAAAGAATGTTTCTGCACATTTCCAAGCCCTGCATGGCTGATGGCCTGGAGGGCCCCGCTGGCCTGGAGGGCCGGACACTGCCCGTCAGGTCCTGCCCGAGAGGCCCACCTCCTTCAGGTAGTCCAGCAGGTCCACGTACAGCAGGTATATGTTCTGGCAGGTGGTGACCTTGGCCATCGTCTTCTCTATACTGTTCTCCAGCTGGCGGATGACCTGGGGCAGCCGGAGGGCTCATAGTGCTTGGGGTACAGGTCACCGTGGGAGGTAGACCTTACCCAGCAGTGTCTGCGCCGCCGTCCTGCGGGGCCCTCCTCCTCCCTCCAAGCCCCGCCAGGGGGCCTAGGGCGCAAACTTCCATTGGCTCCCCTCAGATCCCGCCCACTCGGAGTCCCGCCCCGCAACACCTGCCGCTGGTGGGACTCCTCCTTGGCGGCGTCGGGCTGGCTCTGCAGGCGGGCCAGCTCCAGCCGCATGGCCTCCAGCCTCTGTCCACGCTGCCGCGCCAGGTGGATCAGCGCGTTGTGCACGTTCACGCGGTCGAAGACATACTTGCGCAGCTTCGCCCTCGCCACCTGCACCGGGAAGGGCGCACGCTTGTGGGCGCTCTGGGCCGCAGCGTGGGGCCTCGGGCACCCCGGGGTGGGCGCCTGCCTGCCCCCCGCCGCCCCCGGGACGCGTACCTCCATGGTGCTGCGGCCGTGCGCCAGCCTTGCGAGCGCGTCCTTCCCGCAGGCCCTGGCCACGGTGTGCTGATCGGACTGCGGGGTGGCGGCAGAGGCGTGGGCTCGGCCGCTGCCCCATCCCGGGCCTCCTCCCGCGACCCCGGACCCCAAGTCCGAGCCCTGCTCGGCTCCTGGCGCTGTGGGGAGGGGCGTGGGCGGACCCATCTGGGAAGGGGAGCCCGCAGAGACCCTCCTCGCGCCGCCCTTTGACCCCCCGGCGTGGGAGCAGGTGTGACGAGCCCGCGCCCGCCCCGCCCCAGCCTGCCCGGCGCGCGCTCGCACCTTCTTGGCCCAAGCCCAGTCCTGCGTCCCCTGGCGGATGTGGCCGCGCAGCAGGGCCAGCGTCGCCTTGTTCTGGGCCGTCTTCTCCTCCATCCCCTGGATTTGCAGTGCCCGGCACTGCTCTGTGGGCGGCGGAAGGGATGGGGCGGCCAGTGGGTGGGCAGGAGGACACGCCCCCGCTCCCGCTGCTCTTCCACCCCGCCGGGCGGGGAGCCCTGCTCTGCCGGGGTCTCGGTGCTCAAGGTGCTGGGCAGGGCAGTGCGGCCAAGGCCCGGGTGGGGGGTCCTGTGTCTCCCCTCTGCCGCCCACGCAGGAGTGGAGCCCGTCCTGCCCCTTTGGCTCTGAGGGACACACATCTCCGGAAGGACGTCTCTTGCGCCCAGCCACCCCCACGGCAGGTTCCTGGGCGAGGCTGTGGGCAGCAGGACGGGTAGCCGCCCCTCGGTGACCTGGTGTTGAAACTAACAATCTGCGCCCGGGGGCCCTGATCCCAGGGGCCAGGACAGCGGCGCAGGACTCACCCTGGAGTCGGGTGATGGTCCTCAGCTCCTGTACCTGTCCTTCCATGTCAGCCTCCTTGCGCACCTTCACGGCGGCCCGGGGTCACAGCGTAGCCCCCCACTTTCCTTGTGCGTTCCCTGGTCGGCAGAGCTGAGGCTCAGACTCTTCCTGGAATTCAGGCCCATTGTGATGGGGCCAGATTCTTTGGATCTAGGACGCTGGAAGGCCAGCCCTCCCCCACCCTAAGACAGCCTCAGGGCCTGCTCTAGACAGGGGACCCCGAGGACTGGGCCTTGGGGCTGCATGCCCTGCAGGAGTTCTGCGAGGCCCCTCTCCTTGGGGACATCGGGTGAGTCATGTTTTGTTTTATTTATTTATTTTGAGACAGGGTCTCACTTTGTAGCCCAGCCTGGCCTTGGACTTGCGGCAATCCTCCTGCTTCAGCCTCCCAAGTGCTGGGATTACAGGCGTGTGCCAACACACCTGGCGTTATGGAGGGCTGGGGAATCAAACTCAGGGCCCTGTGCTTGCTAGGCAAGTGCTTTAACCGCTGTGCCATTCCTCCAGCTCCAGCGGGTGTTTCTGATGACTGGGCACCCTACACCAGTACCCCAGCACCCTCTGCGTTTTCTCATCTTCCACACTACTCCTACATAACCCAGTCCATTGCCTCAAAGGGCGCACCCCCCACCCAAAGGCCCCCCACCCAGGAGCCCCCCCCATGCCCATGTCCGCTGTCCAGCCTGGGGGGCCGGGGCTCATCTTCCTGCATTCTCACGGCTGGGACACAATACCCGACACGCGCAGCGTTAGGGCGGAAAGGGGTACTTTAGCTCCCGGTTCAGTCTCAGCGCGTTCACGCGTGGGCGGCTGGAAAATGGATGAATCACATGGCAGGGTCGGAGTTGGAGCCCCAGAGACAGAGATTTTTTCAGCGTAGAGCAACAGAGAAGTCTGGGAGGAGGGATGGAACCAGCACACACCCCTCCAGGTCGGTCGCCATGGTCCTCCGCCCCTTCCAGCCAGGCCCCGCCTCCCAACTGTAAGCAATGTAAGTCCCTGAGGCTTTTGGGGGACACTGCAGATCCAAACCACCACGCCAGCCATGCCCTCCTCCGTCCCTCAGTGCGCCACCTCCTTCAGCCTCTCCTGACCTCGGCTGTACCTGCCTGGCCTTCCTCCCTGGGAACCCCAGGGCCACAGTTCAGAAGCTGCCTGCTGTAGGAAGGGTCAGTGCCCACCTGCGCACCCTGCCCCGTCCCTTTAGGGCAGCGCGCCCATAGAACCAAGCAGCCCAGGAATCCGTGGGCACCGGCAGGGACAGCTGCCCTGACCTTGCCTGCACGGGATGCCGGAACAAAACACCACTAACCAGCAGCTTGCAAAACATTTATTCTCTTGCAGGCCAGGGTCCAGTGTCGCGGGCTGGCTGCCCTGGGGGCTCTGTCCCCCAGCCCTCCGCGTTCTCACATCTCCCTGCGTGCCTGGCTGTGAGCTAGTCACCTCTTACGGTAAAGACATCAGTGGCACGGGTCAGCCCGGGCCTCCACGGCTCATCTAATGCTGCTCCCCTTGGTAAAGGCCTTGCTGCTTAACGGCCACATTCTGAGGTGCCGGGGTCGGGTGGGGCAAGAGTACTTTGGTTTTTTGGTGGTACCAGGATTGAAGCTGGGCTTTTGCACTGAGCTACATTCCAGTCTTTTTTGTTTTTACTTTTTTTTTTTTTTTTTTTTTTGAGACAGGGTCTTGCTCTGCGGCCCAGGCTGGTCCTAAACTCACTTTGGAGCCCAGGCTGGCCTTGGACTCACGGCAGTCCTCCTGTCTCAGCCTCCCGAGTGCTGGGATGACAGGCCCAGCTTATGTGGTGCTGGGAAATTGAACTCGGGTACTTCGCGCTTGCTAGGCAAGCGCTTTAGCCGCTGAGCCGTTCCTCCAGGCCCTGTTTTCACTTTTGAGACCGTCTCACTAAGTTGCTAAGTTGTACGGGCTGTGTTATCCTGCCTCAGCCTCACACAGTGCGTCACCACACCAGGCCTGGAGGCTGGGCTCCACCGTGAGAATCGGGGCACAGGAGGGGCCGTAGCCTAGGTGCGGACGTGGGCCGTACTCGTCTTGCCTCACGCTGGCGGTTTACGTTTCCGGTCAGCTTCCAGTCCAGTCTGAAGTGCTTCCTTCACCCCCTGCCCCCTCTCCACCCCTGCTGGGGCTTAACCTCTCCCTCTCCTAACTCTTGGGGCCCACCTGCTGCCCCAAATGCTGCCTCTTCCTTCTCCCTCACTAGAGCCCCTGCATTTCAATGGGACATGTACCTGTCCCGAGGAAATCTGTCTTCCTGGGTGTCTGTGGTGCTCTGAACTGGAGTGAACCCCGAAAACCGCATGTTCGGGGGGGGGGGATACTCTGGAGCGTGGGAGGCGGGGCCTGGCTGGGAGGGGCGGTGCTTGGGGCTTGACCTGGAGGGGTGCATGCTGGCTCCACCCCCTCCTCCCGGTCTCTCTCTGCACCACCGTTTTGGGAGGATCTGCGCCCCTGGAGCTCTGGCTCTGGCCCTGCCCCCGCTCCAGCCCTGCCATGTGCGTCCACCATTTTCTAGCTGCCCACCTGTGAATGGACTGTGACTTTCTGAAACCGTCAGCCAAAATAAACCTTTCCTGCCTAAGGTGTGGATGTCGGGTATTGAGTCACAGCAACAAAAATTAAGACAGCGGACAAAGCACACGACTTCATTCTGGCTCACGGTGTGACAGCGTACTGAAAACCCAACATTAGGTATAGTTTTGTAATTCTGTAACTTTCTGTAACCAGGTCGTGCCGTGATGTAACTCACACTGCCAGTATATTAAAGTGACTACTTTGTGGTGACCCTGCTATTCAGGTGGTGTTTGCTGTGTGAGTTGGAATCTACTTTATAAATCAGTTTGCTGTGAGTTCATCCTGGGAGGCCCTGCCTGCCTCGCCTTGGAGCCTGGCTTGTGCGCTTACCAGGATGTCTCCGGAGTCCTGTGACGAGGGCAGAGGCTTCAGCTCTTCCCCCTCCCGACTCCATGGCAACCCGCCCAGAGTCATGTGTTTCATGAGAATCACGTATTTTGTGAGAGTCAGGTATTTCACGGCAGAAACAGCCCACTGCAAACAGCAGCCGCGTGTCGGGTTATGGTTGGTTGCTATGCGTGATGCGTGTGATGATGTACAGTTCTCTGTATAATCTTTGCGTAAAGCTTGCTCGCGGCTGCTCTCTGAAGACTCACCCGGAGTCTAGGCCCGGCCCGGCCGCCGGGCAGTCGTAATGACGTCTCAGCCATAATAAAAGAAACCCTGCCTTGCCCCAGTTAGTGCTTGGGGTCTCTCAGTTTTGGCCTACAACTAGTGGCATATAAACACGAGTCGTGGACGCCTTCTCCCTCTTCTTCCCCGGCACGCTAGCTGGGACTGCTGCAGCCACTGGCACTCCCGGTGGACTCAGGGCACGGGTCCCGCTACGCACGGCACGGCACAGGCTTAAGTCCCTGAGTCCCTAACAGCCCTGGGTCACCGCTGCGCTCTGAACACGGCCGCTCCTTCAGGTGAGGGCTCAATCCAGCAGGGCCTTTGGGAGGTGATTAGGGTCAGACACAAATCGGGTGCAGTGCCCAAGTTCCAATGCTGGGGGCTTCAGAAAGGGGCAAAGGCCAGAAAAGGAGGACGTTTGTGCTCTCTGTCTCTCCATAAGGGATGTCTTATGCTGCCTCTGGACTCTGCTAGCAAGGAGCCCCTCACCAGATGTGGGTCCCCGACCTTGGACCAGAACCCTGAACCAAAATAGACGCCCTTCCTTTATAACTCGTCCAGTGTGTGGTGTATTGGTGGCAACAGAAAACAGACTATCTGGGTCTTGGTGGCACAGGCCTGTAATCCCAGCACTCTGGGAAGCTGAGGCAGGAGGATCATAAGTTCAAGCCCAGCAGGCAAGATACTGTCTTGAACTCAGAGACAAAAAATGTGCTAGGAATATAGCCTGGGCTTCATCAGGCATTCAACAGACCTTCCTTTAGGGTCCCTGGAAGCCAAGGTTTGGACAATCTCTGCCTCTTCTGAGGCCCAGTCACATGGGTGTGTGTCCCCCCCAGGCTTTCCAGGGCACAAGGCTCCGAGAGGCCTCCTCAGCCCCTCGCTGCTCCATGGAAGCCGGCAAGTTTGGAATGAGCAGCAGGCGGGATGGCCAGGCCCCGCTGCAGCACACCTGCTCCTCAGCTGGGTTACAGACACAGCGCCTCCAGGTCCCTGTGGTCTTACGGCCCGTGGGGCAATACAATTTCCAATTCTGGGGTTTCGCATTAGAACTCAGGTGGGGAGAAAGATAAGCCTATATTAGCTGCACACCCCCAGCACCTACTGTGGCCGTGCTCTTGTTGGGGTGCAGAGAGGGGGCGCCAGAGCACCAGAGGCGAGTGCACAGTGCTGTATACCAAGTGCAGGCTGCTGTCCCCGCAGCTGTGCAACAGCTGCAACCCGCTCCGGCTCACAGTGCTCATCTGGTATTGAGACCGTAGAAGGGACCCCCCACCCCTGGCCATTTCAAGCCGACCTCTGGGCAGGTCCTGGGTCTGGTGATAGCACAGCCTGTCCAGGTTTGTCAGGCGCGGCCATGTGCGCAGGGGACATAAGCACTCAAATACAGGGAGACCTAGGTGAGAGAGGGGGGCTGGCCTGGGGTTGGGGGACACCAGGGGCCGTGTTGCAGGACTCCCCCTGTTCCAGATCTTCCGTGCCCTGGCTGCAGCTCCCCTAGCTGGGCCGATCTGCAGGAAGCAAACAGAGAGAGAGCTGGAGCCCTATCTGTGGTTGCTCAGGGAGCCCATCAGGGCTGGGGTGCGACTCAGCTGTCAGAGCACTCGCTTCACAAGCCCAAGGCTGTGGGTTCGATTTCCCAGCACCATATAAGCTAGGCATGGTGGCACACACCAGCACCCAGGAGGCCGAGGCAGGCAGATTGCCATGAGTTTCAGGCCAGCAGCCTGGGCTCCACTGTGAGTTCAGAACTAGCCTGGACTACAGAATAAGACCCTGTCTCAATAAATAAATAAATAAATAAAAGAAAGCCAATTTTTATTTTTAAGACAAGTTCTTGCTAAACCAGGCATGTAGCTAGCCTGTAATCACAGCACTCGGGAGGCTGAGTTCCCAGCCAGCCTGGGCTCAAACTTGCAATCCTCCTCCGTCAGCCAGCCACAGTGCTGGGGATTAAAGATCTGCACCACCAGGCCCAGCTCTGCCATCATCTGCAAAAACCGGGTCCTGTAAGGGCAGCCGGCACGGGATCGCCAGCACCAGAGCCCTCTTGGGGTCTCACCCTGCTGCTGGGGCCAGCCCACGCCACTCCCTCCCCAGTGCTCTCTGTCACTCCTAGTGCCTCCACCCCTGCCCCCAGCTTTCTCCTGTGAGCACAGTGCTCCCCACCCCCTGCCACTGTGGTGCCCACTCCCAGCTCCAGCCCCTCCAGGATGCCGAGCGCCCAGAGGGACGGGCCCTGTCCTGCCTACTGCTTCCATTCCCGGGCTTGTCTGACTAGAACTCTGGGCCACGGAACCCCAGCTTCCACTCCACTCCACCTGCGCGGTCTCACCTCACCTGTGCCCATGTCTTTGGGGAGCTTCCCCGTCTCCAGAAAGAGCCAGAGGTTGCTGCACTTCTGCGACTCCACCCTGGTCACCCCGTAGCTGGCCACAGACCCTGCAACTGGGCGGCAGGAAGCAGGGGGGTGGTGGGCCGGGGGCAGAACCAAGGCACAGGCTGCTCGCAGGCAGTCAAGTTGGGTGGACTTGGGCAGGGGTCCTCCCAGACTTGAGTCCTAAGCAAAGGCAAGGGTGCTGATCCACAGCTGCCCGTCCTTGGCACGACCCCCCCCCCCCCCCCGGCTGAGGAGCCACTCAGGGTGCCCCGCCCTCCCAGTGAAGTACCCACCCACGGCCACCAGCAGGCTCCACTGCATAGGATACGGAAATCTCCTCTGAAGGACCATCTGGAGCCCAAAAGTCCCGCCAGTGCCTGCCAAGAGCCAAGGTCCTACAGTCAGCCGGCAGCGGGGCTGGCCAGGGCCCCCCACGGGAGCCCAGGGCAGCCTGACAGCCCCTGCTGGGAGTTAGGGAGGGACGGGAGGGCGCTCCTTTATGGCCATCCGGGACGCTTGATCCCGGCCTACCTGTGACAAAGGTGAACACGCCCTTCATGAAGGCGCTGGACTGGCACGCGGCATATTCCCCGAGGCCCTGGGACGGCAGGGCGGGGCGCGAGGCTCATTCCCCCCCCCTCCCTCACCGTCCCACCGTCCTCCCGTGGCGCGTCCTGGCCGTGGGGGTAAGACTCCAAGGTCTGGACTTGCCCCTCCCCTCAAGCCCACTCGGGACGCTCGCGCCCCGCGGCGAGAGGGCCTCCCTCTGAGCCACGGGCGGCTCCCGGCCCGGCTCAGGCCTGCTGCGGCCTGGCGCCCTGGCCCTAGGGTGACCGTCTCACCGGGTGTCTGGCGGCCACGGCGTCGTCCACACGGGACAAGCCCAAATTGACCATCGCTAGCGGGTTTCGGAAGCAGACAGGAGCAGTAGCCGGCGAGGGGGCGGGGCCGGGCGGGGGCGGGGCCTAAACGCGGGCCTGCGCAGTGCGTGCGTAGGGAGGCGCGGCCTGGCCTGGGGCGGGGTCTAAAGCTCAGGC